>VDFB02101156.1:0-47668 GCA_007258455.2 Sequoia sempervirens
ACAATAAAAGTTTGTTTTGAAAATATTATGTGTCTAAATTATTATGTTAAAAGATGAGGAAAAGCTCTATGAAACTATTCATAGTCTTCACATATGACATTGTCCTCTAAATATTGGTCCCACTAGAGCTTACATTAATTTAATTATCTATTGTGTAAGAAAAGCTTATGAATCTCTAACACTTTGAGAAGTGTTATTGATACCACTCCTTGGTCCAAACTTGTAAAGAGTTCTAATCAAGAACTTAAGAAAATTTGGATACATAAATTTTCAAATAAGACACATGGAAGATGTTGTGCAATTGAGTAAGAGAAGGCATCAAGGCTAGTTTGTATGCAACTAAGTTAATAACATCCAACACTACAAAAAGGCCTATAAATTTGGAAGCCCAGTTTACCGATTTTCTAAACTTAATCAAAATTTTGTGTGGTTTTACAATTATGAGAACCTTGTCTCCCACAAAAAATTATCTTAATGTTTGCTTTAAGTTGGCATAACTCTTATGCATGTGTCAATGGCATTATCCAACCTTTTCCTAATCAATTTGACTTGCTCTTTCATCTCTACAAATATTTTCAACCTGGCAGTGAACACCCTATCTTCAATTTTATCCTAATTGATGGGTGTTCTATATTTTCTATTGTATAGTGCTTCAAATGGAGCTCTTTTCAAACCTAATTGATATGAGTTATTATATGCAAACTTGACTAGTGGTAGGTATTCCTCCCTTTTGTATGAATATTCCATATAATACAATCACAATAGATCTTTTAGTACTTGATTTACCCTTTCAATTTCACATTGATCTCTAGGTGGTAAGTTGAATTGATGTTCAATTGAGTTCTCAATGCTAAAAATAAGATATTCCAAAACCTTGAAGTCATCCACACACCTCTATCTAAGATAATATTTTATTAACTCCATGGAGTCTAAAGATCTCTTATGTTACACCCCAATTGTGTAGTTACTATTTACTATATTACTACATAGGGTAAATATGAATGTAATGTGAATTCTAGAGATGAATAAATTATGCTTGTACCTTGTTATCAATGTGACTGTTATCTCATTTGATGTTATTTCATGGAGAAATACTGTATATATGTGAATGGATGGTTATTGAATTATTATTCTAACTTTGGAGATGTTTATGTATACTGCATATGTTGTGAACAATTGACTACCATGTGCATGTGTTAGTGGATGTAGGTATATGTTCTATTCCTCCAGGTGGAGGGGAAGTATCACTTAAGAGAAGATCTTGGTCGGGTAACCGGTAAAAGTAAACTAACTAAGCATATACACACACCACATTAGAATGATTGAGTTGAGTCATTTTGTGGGTAGTTGGTAAGTCATCCTTAGCTAATATGTCTACATTTGAGAATCTTGTTTTCTACTGCATGCATTATTGGGTGATGTTCATCTATTGAGCTTTTGAGATCTTTCTTGTACTATTACGATTATATTGACAAGTGGGATGTATGTGGAAGTATGTGTATATATATGCACATACATGTCAATGGGATCTAACGACATGTATATGCACATGTATAGATGCACCACACGTAAACACTTATCAATATGATGGTAGTTGTGAATGGCTATATGTGAATTAGATGTGGACATATATATGTGTGTGTAGTATATATGCATGATATCCATATGTGTATGTATATCGATACACGCGTACGTTGGCAGATGGACATGCTCATACAGATGCATCGATATAGATATACCTACATATACGTGTACATAGAGGCATATAAATTTGTACATATATATATGCATACATTAAATATAATGTGTTTATTATATACTATCTTGACTGTATGCTTATATATATATATCGAATGTATGCTTACATTATTGGCTTACGATATATATATACATGATGGTATTTAAATAAATATATGTATATATTATATTATATATATAATAATATATATTTAACATATTATATATGTTAATAGAAACCGACTATCATTTGTTTAGATAGAAGTCGATTTATAAAGGTTGGTAATAGTCAATAATGACTATGATATTAAAAGTTGGTAATAGTTGATATGACTATGTTCTTTGAAGCCGTATGAAGTTACTTATGACTGTTTGTGAAACCGATTATCACTCAGAATGACACGCGATATAAGACATTGTATTGTGTTTGATATTGTTTTGTGTCGATATTAAAGCATAGACTTGGTTAATTCCTTTGATATGATCAACCTTGACTTTGTCAACTGTTTTTAATGCTTTGGTCCACTCATCCTCTATACAAATCGATGGATGTTTGTTGTTGAGAAATGGTAGTTGACTATTTCCATGGGTAGTAAAACCACTCCAAACAAGAAGGAAAGAGGGATGGATTTAGCGCCACCTCTAAAACCAAGTTGTTGTAGATATCTATTCTTTGTGACAATTCGAATTAAGCATATGTAGATTGAATCTTATAATTGATGTCAATGTTGCAAGTCAACCTGTAGGTGGTTTTGCTAAGTATGAGCTTAGGAAGTCGCCACCTTTTTGTTGAGTTTCATGTGCTGCTTTGTATGGAGCTTGTTGTCCATTTACATGCCTAAATTGTAGGCTAGGAGTTTACTAGGTTGCTTTATAAATAGTTGAACCATTTCATTAGTAAGGACACATTCTTGAACCCAAGATTACACATCTTTTGCAATTCCTTATTTTTGTGTTATTCCTAGCCATACTTGTTTTATATCGTGAGAGAGAAAGAGTGAGTGTTCCATTGTGTTAAGAGGAAACATTGTTGTTTGAGAAGTAAGCTATCAACTTGTGAGATAGAGTTATTTGTGACACTCTTAAGAAGTTGATTATGAATTTATTTGTTGTTGGAGAGGGTTGCATTGTTTCCTTCTAATTGGATTAGCGATAATAGGCATGAAGATATCTTCTTCTTTCTTATTTACTTTGAAATGATGTGTTTTCCATGATTTCTTGAAATGTCTTCTCTAGTGTGTGCATTAGAGATATTAGAGTGTCTTTGTAAAGGAAATTGAAGCTTTTATGATGTTTTCATGTTGTGCTTGTAAGTACTCCATAATAGGAGTTCGGTGTCTATCATAGATATTATATACTAGGCATGATTGATCATAAGAGGCACTTGTGATACACTTGGCTAAGTTATTTAACTAGGAAAGTTTATGTTTACTCCTAGGATAGTTAATCTAGTATGGGAGGGAACTTGTGTACTTACTTGTTAAGTAGGTTAATTCCAAGTAGATTAAAATGGTGATAGGTTAATTTGGGGTGACAAAATATCCATTGAAGTAAATACCTATGTGTAGTTTAAGATAGCCTTAATTCGAATTGGCCTTGAGTAGTGTATGTGATAGATTACTCTCAATAAGAATATTGAATGTAACACTTTGGCCAAAGTAGTGTGAATGTCTGAGACTCCACTCTAGATTGTTTGACTACCGAGACTACACTGTCAGTTCACCGCGATCCAATATTACATACTAGTTTGAGATTGTGGGATTACAAGTTCTATTTATGTAGGACACAACACTACGCTCAGTTGGTTATCATTATCAGTTACTCTACCAATCTCTTCGTCAAAGGGAAGAGCCATATATTGAATGATAGATGTGCGGGGGACCGCATTAAGAGTTTGTGGTTGGCAGAAGAGTGCTTGAGTGATGCTTCTCCTCCATAATAGGCAACAAAAGAACCAAGATTCGAAAGGAAGGATCCTAGACCATCTTATAACTATTTTTTCTAAAGCTCAATGAGCTATGTATGTAAATGTATGCATTCTTGTATTCATGTAACATAATTTATTGTGATGAATTGGAATCCATGTTGTATTATGTAATGCATCTTTATTTTTACATTCTCAATAAAGAAAAGTTTTTTTTTTTGCAATGACTTGTTACATAATTTATTTACTCATAAGGTGAAAAATTAGAAATTGTTACTTCATTAAGGGTTGGTTTGTTACATGTGGTAACAGAGCTACCAGGTTTAGCATTAGAACCTATGAGCTCAACATTCTTTCCATTCAATGTTATCTAATGTTGTGAATTCTTGTGTCAGGATAGTGCGTCTCAAATTAATAGCTCAAAAGTCGGTAATCAGAAACGAGTGCTACCTAAAGGCCAAGAAGGAAAGGGAATCCATCATTAGAACCATAGAGGGAACCAACTATGACAATACCATCTGGTTGAGTGACACTGAAACCTTTAGTCACATACTTTCTCAAATCAGTGATGTGAAGAGAAAGATGAAGATGGAGGCTATGTACAATTACCTACCAACCATCTCACTAGAAAAGTCTAAATCATTACCGCTTTCTAGGGATATACCTTCAGAAAAAAGTGTTAGTCCAACATTCATCTTTAGGGATCCTAGGGTTCTTCCATTGACTGAAGTAATAGTAATTTCTTCAAGTAACGAGTCTGAGGGATATGTACCAATGACACCACAAAATGAGAAATGGTCTCAAGAACAAATATCTGCGAAAAGGGTAGACTACATTGTTGATGAACACCATATTGACATTGCTTCACATGACTATGTATCAGATGGATCCGAAGGTTATTATCCTTTTTGGGATAGGTACAAGAAAATGAGAGATTAACAAAAAGATAGGCAACAACAATTGTCTTAGTCTGTAGGTTATACTCCTTTAATTTTTGTGTCATAGAGTGAATCTGAAGGATACTCTCCACTCGACTATCTGAATAGTCACTCCATGTAATTGAAAGGATATTGAAATCCTCATGAAATGAATAAAAATATGTGTTTATCAAAAGAAGCGTGTTCTTAGTCCTATGTGGAATTCTTGTGTGCATATGAATGCCTTTTATTAATGTTTTCCCATAAGATGATTGACAACATAGTTTAGTCTAACATGGATAAACATTTAGGTAAAGACCAATCACATAAGGATGGTTTGGACATGAACTAATCTCAGCGGAAGTCAAGAGGTTAGACAAGGAACCACTAGAGTAGAAGCTAGGCTTGACCAAATCTTGGTAAGGTTGGCTAACCTTGAACAAGAAAGAGTTAAGGATAGGGTAGAAAAGGAAGTACTTGTTAATTAGCATGAGGGAGAAAACTCTTCCCATGGGAATAATGAAACCCATAATCATGAGAAGGAAAAATCACCTATGCCATCTATTGAAAGGAACAAAAAGCTTGTGGCTTTCGAACTATCTAGGGACATGAAGAAGATTATTCCACCCAAGTTTGATGGTAGTGTTGGAGGTGATGAGGCTGACGTGTGGCTTGTCCAAATGGAAAAGTATTTTGAAATATGAAACTATGATGAGGTTACTAAAGTTGCATGGGGTACGTATCAGTTAGTAGGAGAAGCCTATTACTAGTGGATGAACAAGAAGTTAGAACTCAATATTAACTCCTGGAAGTTGACATGGGGGGAATTCATAGATATTTTTTGAAAGAGATGGTTTCCACAACTTTACTATGACCAAAAACTCTTAGATTTCTAGGGTCTGAAGTAAGGTGACATGACAGTCAACGAATATTGGGAGAAGTTTACCCGACTTTTGCGCTATGTTCCCATATATCATAAGGATGAGCGCTTCCGCATTAGGAAATTTATAATGGGACTTAACAATCAAATTGGAGGGGAAGTGGATATGCATGGTCCAACAACAATGGATCTTGTATATGAAAAATCAATTAAGTAGGAGCAAAGCTTAGGGCTAATTCCACTCGTCGAGAAAGAAAAGAGCAAAAGAAGGATTTGGAAATTCCTAACAAGATAGTTCCAAAGGAGGAATCATTACAAAATGTTCCAAGGAAAAAGGGGAAAATATTCCACAATAATGGAAAGGAGACTAGGAGAGAGCGAAAAAGGAATGACCCTAGCATGGGTAATACCAACAAGGCTAGTGAAAATATCAACAAGTTTAGAGAAACCATAGGGAAAAGAGGACCGACTACATGATGTTTTATATGTAGAGGGGATCACTATGCCAGTGAATGTCCCAATAAAACTTTTGGATCAAAACCATATGGTAATCCATTACCCACCTAGTAGGCAATGTTTCAACAAAAGATACATGCAACTATAGATGATTGTCAAGCAAAGTACCAAGTAACTCCAATTGAAAAACTAGGTATTTTGTTTGGCTTGCCTATTTATGTTCTTATTGATACTATTGCAACTGAGAATTTAATTTCACTTAGAATAGATAAAAAAATATCTAGGAAGGCGAGACACATGGCAATGTCTTGGGATGTAGAGTATGCAAACTAGACAAGAGCAAAGGTGGATCAATGTCTATTTGAAGCTAGGATAGAAGTACCCAATTTTTCTACTAAATTAAACCTTTATGTCACACCTCTAGGACCATATGATGTTATCCTAGGAATGAATTGGTTGTGGAAGCATAGGGATAAGGTAGATTGCCATGCAAAGATCGTAAAATGCCTAGATGATTTTGGAAATCAAGTTAAATTTCAAGGGATACCTAGAAAGGTTAGGATTTGACAAATTATGGCAATGTAACTTATAAGAGCTAAGAAGAAAGGGTGTAAAATATTCGCCATAAAGATTGAATAATTTGGAAAGGATAGTGATTCAGAGTTCCAAAGTATACAAGAACTAGAAGATGGCGAAATAGATGAAACTGGAAAATCGGATAAGGAGAAGTATTCAATATTGAGGAAATTTTTGAATGTGTTTCCAAATGAGCTACTAGGATTACCTTTGAAAATAATATTCAATTTCTCTATTGATATAGTTCTAGGGTTAGAACCTATTTCAAAGGTACCCTGTAGGATGACAATCACTGAACTTATGGAACTTAAGGTACAATTGGATGAATTGTTGTCAAAAGGATTGATAAGACCAAGTGTTTCACCTTGGGGAGTTCCAGTCATCTTTGTTAAAAGAAGGATGGTACCTTGCATTTATGCATCGACTATCATATGCTTAACAAATCTATGGTTAAGAACAAGTATTTGTTGCCATGCATTGATGATCTTTTTGACCAAATGAGGGGTGTGTCGTATTCTCTAAAATAGATCTGAGATCTAAATATCACCAATTGAGGATTAAGGATGCAGATATCTTTAAAATTGCATTCAAAACTAGATATGGACACTATGAGTTCACTGTTTTACCCTTCGGTTTAACAAATGCACCTGCAACATTCATGAACCTAATGAATAGTGTATTTAGGGATTACCTTGACAAATTTGTACTAGTTTTTTTAGATGATATTCTGATTTACTCTAGAAA
Source organism: Sequoia sempervirens (assembly GCA_007258455.2). Lineage (NCBI taxonomy): Eukaryota > Viridiplantae > Streptophyta > Pinopsida > Cupressales > Cupressaceae > Sequoia > Sequoia sempervirens. The sequence continues at coordinate 7,235 of VDFB02101156.1, forward strand.
TGAGGAAGAATTGCAAGCATTTAGAAATGGTCCTACAACATTTGAGAGAACATAAGTTGTATGGTAAACTTTCTAAATGTACATTCTTCCAAAAGAAGGTACATTATCTAGGTCATGTGATTTCGATAGAAGGAATTTCTATAAACCAAGCTAAGATCAAAGCAATACTTGAGTGGCCTGTACCCAAGAATGTGTCAGAAGTAAGAAGTTTCATGGATCTAGCGGGATACTATAGGAAGTTAGTATCCAACTTTTCTAAGATCACTTTCCTAATTACTTCTTTACAAAAGAAAGGAAAGAAATTTGTATGGACTAAGAAGTGTCAAGAATCTTTTGACCCACTCAAAGAGAAGTTAACCACTACACAGATCTTAAAAGTACCAAATTTTGAGAATAACTTTATAATTATCATGGATGCGTGCAGAGAAGGGTTAGGAGGTGTATTAATGCAAGATGGGCAAGTGATAGCTTATGAATCTAGAAAGTTGAAACCTTATGAGATGAATTGTGCACCGCGTGATTTAGAATTGGCAGTTGTGGTTCACGCTCTACAAATGTGGAGGCATTGCCTATTAGGAAAACCCTTTGAGATGAAAATTGACCATAATGAGTTAAAGTACCTTTTTACTCAACCTAATCTGAATGCTAGACTTAGAAGGTGGTTAGAGATGATAGCTGACTATGATTTTAATATCAATTATATTAAAGGGAAGGAAAATTGGGTTACCGACACACTAAGTCAAAGACATCATATCACTTCCATAGTAACAATTCAAACCAATTTTAGGGGGCAAGTACTCCAAAAGTGCAAGGAGGATGAGTATTACTTACAAGTTAATCAAGCACTCACGGATAATTCACAAGATTCTAGGTATGAAGGTTTTCATTTTGAATTGAATGGATTACTTAGATATAAGGGTAGAATGTATGTTCCCAATGTAAAGGAATTAAAAAATCTAGTATGGAAGGAAGTACATGAAGCACCATACTTTGGACATCTTGGAGTGACAAAAATGATGGCTGATGCAAAACCATTATACTTCTGGAAGGGAATGAAAGGAGATGTCGCTAGTTTTGTGGCTAAGTGTCTTGAGTGTCAAAGGGTGAAAGCTAAACATCATCATCCTACAAGATTGTTATACCCATACAATATACTAGAGAGGAAGTGGCAAGTCATAAGTATGGACTTTGTGCAAGGATTGGCTATGTCAAGGAATAAGCACAATGCAATTCTTGTGGTTGTAGATAAGCTTACCAAAGTAGCACATTTTATACAAGGGAACCTAACTGATGGAGCACCTATCATAGCAAGAAAATTTGTGCAAGAAGTGTTTAGGTTGCATGCGATTCCTGAGAAGATTATCTTAGATAGGGATGCATGAGTCACTTCTAGGTTTTGGAAAACCTTATTTTTTTCACTAGGGACTCAGTTGAACATTAGCTCGACATTTCTTAAAAACATATGGGCAAACTGAAAGGAAAAATCAAGTATTGGAATACCTACTTAGGATGCATTGCATGGATCAATAGTACAAGTGGGAAGACTACTTGCCCTTAGTGGAATTTTCTTTCAATAATTCTTATCATTATGCGATAAAGATGGCTCCATTCGAAGCTTTGTATGGTTGAAAGTGTCGAACTCCTATAAGTTGGGATGAAATTGAGGATCGAGTAAGTCTTGGGCCGAAGATGTTAGTTGAAATGGATGAGAAAGTTAAGATTAGTTGAAGCTAATGATAGGCAGAAAAGCTACGCTGATGCTAAGAGAGTGCCCTATAGGTGACAAAGTATTGTTGAGAGTGAAACCTCACAAGAGCTCCATTAAATTTGGGAAGTCTTCTAAGTTAGCTCTGCACTATGTTGGACCTTTTGAGATTCTAGAGGAAGTGAATCCAGTAGCTTATCGGATCGCATTGCCACCAGATCTTTCCAAAATGCATAATATCTTCCATGTGTCTTACCTTAAAAAGTATATATTCGGTGATAATCATGTAATTGATTGGACTGCTTTACAGGTATGAGACCCTTGAGTAGTAACTCTCTAGCCCATCAAGGTGCTAGGAACGTGTAAGCTATGCTTGCATAACAGAGAAGTCTTGTAGTGCAAATTCCAGCGGGACCAATATGTAGAAGACTCAACTACTTGGGAGAACTATGTGGAGATTCAACATAAATTTCCTCATATTATTAATGCTTTTGAGAATGATTGAACAAAGTGTTGTTATTTTTTATGTTCTATAATAAACCCTAAAGTCATTGAGGATGATGCTTCATAAAGGTGGGAGTATGTTACACCCCAATTGTGTAGTTACTATTTACTATTACTACATAGGGTAAATATGAATGTAATGTGAATTCAAGAGATGAATAAATTATTCATGTACCTTGTTATCAATGTGAATGTTATCTCATTTGATGTTATTTCATTTGATGTTATCTCATTTGATGTTATTTCATGAAGAAATACTACATTTATGTGAATGGATGGTTATTGAATTATTATTCTAACTTTGGAGATGGTTATGTATACTGCATATGTTGTGAACAATTGATTGTCATGTGAATGTGTTAGTGGATGCAGGTATATGTTCCAGTCCTCCAGGCGGAGGGGAAGTATCACTTAAGAGAAGATCTTGGTTAGGTAACCAATAAAATTAAACTAACTGAGCATATGCACACACCACATTAGAATGATTAAGTTGAGTCAGTTTGTGGGTAGTTGGTAAGTCATCCTTAGCTAATATGTCTATATTTGAGAGTTGTGTTTACTACCGCATGCATTATTGGGTGATGTTCATCTATTGAGATTTTGAGATCTTTCTTGTACTATTACGGTTATATTTACAAGTGGGATGTATGTGGAAGTATGTGTATACATATGCACATACATGTCAATGGGATCTAATGATACGCATATGCACATGTATAGCATGTATAGATATACCACATGTAAACACTTATCAATATGCTGGTAATTGTGAATGGCTATATGTGAATCGTATGTGGACACATATATATATAGATATAGATATATATACATTTAATATAATGTGTTTATTATATACTATCTTTCCTATACTCATACACACACACATATATATGTGTGTGTGTGTGTGTGTATATATATATATGTGCATATATATATGTATATATACATGTATATATATATATATGTATATATATATATATTAACAGTTATATATATATATGTATATATATATATATGTATAGATATATTAACAGTTATATATATATACTTACATATATAAATACACGATGGTATTTAAATATATATATATGTATGTATATAATATATATTTAACATATTATATATGTTAATAGAATTTGATTTATAAAGGTTGGTAATAGTTGATAATGACTATGATATTAAAAGTTGATAATAGTTGATATGACTATGTTCTTTGAAGCTGTATGAAGTTGCTTATGACTGTTTGTGAAACCAATTATCACTTAGAATGACATGCGATATAAGACATTGTATTGCATTTGATATTGTTGTCTTGTGTCAATATTAAAGCATAGAATTGGCCGATGCCTTTGATATGATCAACCTTGACTTTGTAAACTATTTTTAATGGTTTGATTGACTCACCCTCTATATAAATAGATGGATGTTTGTTGTTGAGAAATGGTAGTTGACAATTTCCATGGGTAGTAAAACCGTGGAAAACAAGAAGGAAAGAGGGATGGATTTGGCACCACCTCTGAAACCAAGTTGCTATAGATATCTATTCTTTGTGACAATTTGAATTAAGCATATGCAGATTGAATAAGGCTTGTAATTGTTGTCAATGTTGCAAGTCGACCTATAGGTGGTTTTGCTTAGTATGAGGTTAGGAAGTCACCACCTTTTTGTTGAGTTTCATGTGTTGCTTGGAATGGAGCTTGTTGTCCCTTTGCATGCCTAAACTATAGTCTAAGAGTTTACTAGGCTGCTCTATAAATAGCTAAGCCATTTCATTAGTAAGGACACATTCTTTCCCAAGATTACACATCTTTTTCAATTCCTTATTTTTGTGTTATTCCCAACCATACTTGTTTTATATTGTGAGAGAGAAAGAGTGACTGTTCCATTGCGTTGAGAAGAAACATTGTTGTTTGAGAAGTAAGCTATCAACTTGTGATATAGAGTTATTTGTGACACTCTTGCGAAGCTAATTATGAAGTTATCTGTTGTTGGAGAGGGTTGCATTGTTTCCTTCTAATTGGATTAGCGATAATAGGCATGAAGATATCTTCTTCTTTCTTATTTACTTTGAAATGATGTTTTTTCCATGATTTCTTGAAATGTCTTCTCCAGTGTGTGCATTAGAGATATTAGAGTATCTTTGTAAAGGAAATTGAAGCTTTTATGATGTTTTCATGTTGTACTTGTAAGTACTCCATAATAGGAGTTCGGTGTCTATCATAGATATTATATACTAGGCATGATTGATCATAAGAGGCACTTGTGATACACTTGGCTAAGTTATTTAACTAGGAAAGTTTATGTTTACTCCTAGGATAGTTAATCCAGTATGGGAGGGAACTTGTGTACTTACTTGTTAAGTAGGTTAATTCCAAGTAGATTAAAATGGTGATAGGTTAATTTGGGGTGACAAATATCCATTGAAGTAAATACCTATGCGTAGTTTAAGATAGCCTTAATTCGAATCAGACTTGAGTAGTGTATGTGATAGATTACTCTCAATAGGAATATTGAATGTAACACTTTGGCCAAAGTAGTGTGAATGTCTGAGACTCCACTCTAGATTGTTTGACTACTGAGACTACACTGTCAGTTCACCGCGATCCACTATTACATACTAGTTCGAGATTGTGGGATTACAAGTTCTATTTATGTAGGACACAACACTACGCTCAGTTGGTTATCATTATCAGTTACTCTACCAATCTCTTTGTCAAAGGGAAGGGCTAGCTATCAAATGATAGATGTGCAGGGGATCACATTAAGAGTCCATGGTTGGCAGAAATTCTTTTGAGTGATGCTTCTCCTCCACAATAGGCGACATAAGAACCAAGATTTGAAAGGAAGGATCCTGGACCATCTTACAACTATTTGTTCTAAAGCTCAATAGCTATGTATGTAAATGTATGCATTTTTGCATTGATGTAACTTATAATTTATTATGATGAATTGGAATCCATGTTGTATTATGTAATGCATCTTTGTTCATATATTCTTAATAAAGAAAAGATTTTTTTTTATTGCAATGACTTGTTACATAGTTTATTTACTCATAAGGTGAAAAATTAGAAATTTTTACTTCATTAAGGGTTGGTATGTTACATCTTAAATGAATCCTATTACAAGGATTAGAATTAGTCAAGTTTCTTGGTATAAAATGAATAAGTTTTGTGATCTTTTCTTCTATCATAGGATTGTAATTCCTAGACATTAGTTGACCTTAGACAAAATCCATGTTGACCAATTGTCATTTCCACTCAAGTACATCATAAGGATAGAGTAATCATGTAGGGTGCATGTGTTTAATGTTAACCCACTAACACTCTAAACATTTAGCTAAAAAATTGTCTTCACCCCCCTCATTCTATTCTAGAAATATAGTGGCTTTAGATTAGCCATCAACTTGGCTACACCTAGATGTCTAAAATAAGGGACATGGTGAGCTTCTTGTTGATGGTCCAATTGAAATAATTCAACCTATGAAAGATAAATTATCCTACCTCTCTTGAAAATATAACAGATCAAAGATTGATTATCTTCATCTTTATAATTGTGTATCAATTGTGTTGGGTAACTCATTGTTCAATTGTGGACATATTGTTCAAGGGGCATGTTGTAGTTTAGATGCTTTGAAACTAGTTTTTTCTTGAGAAGGTTCCTCTTTATGAATTTTCTATTTTTCCAATATTTTTCCACTTTTTAAAGTTATGTTCTAATCTAAGCTTAAACATTTGTAAAACAAAATGCAAAAGAAGTAGGGATAACAAGAGATAAAATAGAGCTGAATGGTTTGATTTAAGATTTCAATTCTTCATGCAAGAAAATCTAGGAATAAATTTTAAATTATTTATTAAGATCAACAATTGTTCAATCTATAAAAAACAACTGCAATCTTCAAAGGAATCTAGATTAATCATAAATATATTCATTAAATCACTATATGTCACATGTAAATTTAATGATATTTCCAATAACTCAACAAGAAATAGATATTTAATTTAAATATTCTCATCTCCCACAAAAATTTTAAACATGAAAATATTATTTAGATAATTCTATCATTTTGAAGATAAGAAACAATTGAAGAAGATATATCTTTATTAACTTCAACAAGAAGCCATTATACCAAAATTTCAATCTTCTCCTTTGAAATTTCTTTCTCTAGAACTATTGCTAAAATAAAAAAATACTAATAACTATTACTATCATACTAAAATTAAATACAAAAAGAGTTAGCTCATGTAATCTTAGATGCATCTTGTTATTGTAGACATGTAAATTATCCTGACTCACATAGTGCATCTAATTCTGATCAATTATCATCAAATTCTTCTATTAATCAAATAAAGCGGTTTATTAGATTAACTCACTAATGTCCATCATGCTTAATTAAATAAATCAATTTGTTTAATTAAATCCCCAAAGTCATCTTATTTGATTAAATAAATCAAATGATTTAAATCAAATATAATAAATTCATTAACCCACTTAAAGTTAATTAAATTATGAATTAATTAACTTTAATCACCTTCTAATCATCATTAATAAATTCTCTAGCTTTTAACTCCCTAAGAGTTAAATCAGCCCCTGATTAACTAACCCACTTGCACATGAAAATAGTTTCTTTTAATTAACTAATTACCTCATTTCTCCTCTCAAAATCATATTCTAGGGAATATTCCTTCATTAACTCCCTTTATTTGACTTTCTTACCCAAACAATTTCCCTCCAAAACATCTCAACCACATGCAAAATATGCTCAATCCTCACCCATTAGCATTGAGACAAGTGTCCAAATCTCATTGGCTCTCTTTTAGTCCCACATTCCTCCCATCTCTCCATCTTCAATCCTTCAACCTATACATAGAAGCCACTTCTACTTGAAATCCATCCACAATCTTAGCATTCTCACTATAGGCACATTCATCTTGCACTTCATCACTCATCTTTGCATCTTCTTCACATTGAAAGCTCATCACAAGTGATTGGGAAAGGGATCTCTTTCCATATCAAAGGAGGACCAATCCCCCTATAGGATTGAGGTTTGGTCCATTTTAGATAGGTTTACATGCTTGTATGCTTTCTTTGTGTGCCTTTATTATCATGTTTTCTTACCTTAATGTGATCAAGAATTTCATAGGGAGCTTGATTTGTCTTTGCTAACTTGACTAATTCTCTTTTGTGTTGATCATGTTTGTATGAGGTTAAAATATTGCTCACATTTTGGTGCCCACCCTTGGCTATGCATTTGTTGTGCATTGGCTCTCTAATCTGATTACATATAGCTTTTTATGCTAATGCTAATATTATATGTAGTTACATTTTTTATTTAGAGTATGTATAGCTTCTTGGCGTGTAACACTTTGAAGTCCAACAACGTATTGGGAAGCAAAAGGAAAGATTGTTGATTACATATCATCTTTAATTTTGGGTGACTGCACATTTGTTTCATGCCTTGTCTACGCTTCTACTAAAATGCGTCATTTTGTATCATTGTGCCTTCCTGTCACTTGCTTCAGGGGGGCCACTATACAAAATTCAAAATTTTCAAGGATTTCTACTTTGCATCAAGATGGATAAATCCAAAGCAGATTTAAGTTCAAAAATTGGACATTGGAATTGAACTTGAAAAAAAATCATTTTTTAATGCTTATTGTAACAGTCTAGAGCATCCATTCACTACTTTTGTTTTCTGTTTTGGGCCAACTAGATCAATTTGGGTTTAAAATCAATCATTGTTTTGATTTTTTTTCAAAGTTGGGCTAAAATTGAACATTAGAAACTTAGTAGACTTTGATTTTGGGCTAAAATTGAACAAGACAAACTCACATTTCGCTTGGTGCTTTAAAAAAAATTCATCTTTATTTTGGGATTAAAAAGAACTTGTGCCTTCATTATTTTGTGATTTTTGCAATTTTTATCACTTGAATGCGCATGCACTTCTCTCGCGCCACTCAAACATATTGAGAATCAAAATCATTCCATTGACATTGGTTGTCTAAAGTCACACACATTTTGATTTAGATCTAAAATTGAACCCTCATGCTAGTGTGAAGGAAAGGCATTGTGTGTGTTCCCTCGTAGTGCTTCGCACAATCTAGGCGGTCGAACTACAAATGTACTTCTTTTCTTTTGTTTATCTTTAGAGGGCTTGCATCCTTGCTTTGAAAGGAGGGAATGACCCAAGCGGTAATGAGCTAACGCCAAGCTCTTCCAAACCGCTATATAAATTTGTGATCACAAGGAAATTTTGCAATCGACAAGAAGCGGTACATGATAGCTCTCCCCTAGTATCTTTATGATGCATAAAGCCCTTGTTCTAAGGGTTGGGAGACCTCTTGATGGAGTTTATCATTGTACCCTTTGAACCAGATGTCCTTACTACAACCCTTTGTTTAAAGGCCAAAATACTTAATACTTGTTGGTGCAAGAACGGTCATTCTAAAGCCGCCCCACATTTGTACTATTCAAAGTAGAAACAAAATAAATCCTTAAGGTCTCCGGATCTTTAGGATTTTGAGATTTGGTGGTCTCAAGAAGTGTGTTCCGTGGAGGGGATCCAATGTTTCCAAATCTCTAACTATTCACTTTGTCTTAGTGTTTGGAGAAATCCGAGTGGGGACTCAACAAAGTATAGCCATTTCCATCCTATGACTGTATAATTTGCAAGTTAGTTAAATACATTGCTTGGATCTCAAACTTTGAAACAAACATTCAACAAGTCATCAAAATTTTAAACCCTTTGGAAGAAAAAATATCCTTGAAGAGTCCAAATATTAGTGCTTGTCCCTAGGGATTTTATCCTTAGAGGCTTCTAAATATTTGGTCCCATATCTCAATTTGTTCTCTCCAAAGTCAACCTAGGAAAACTATGCCTTTGATTCTTTGATTTTCACATAATGGACCTCATGGAATGAAAAGGAGTTGAGACATAGACATTCAGTTTAAAAGTTAAACAAGAAGTGTTGATGTGGTAAAAATAATCCATCTAATCAAGATAAAAGACAATTGGACCCCACATATGTGTTTGATCTCATGATTTCCCGCAAATTCAAAATCTTGAAACCAAGGTCCATTAATCGTCATAAGCGTCTTAGTCCAAAGGCTCTCAAGAAACATCTTTTAGCACTTTACAAAACTAGAGATAAATTGGTATACAACTTTTACAAATGTGCTTCAAAGGAAAGCCCCAACCTGTATTCATTCTATTATTGTCAAAATCTGGGTCTTTTCCAACATTTTGAATTTCTCACATAGAGTTGAAATTTTTAGAGGTATAGCATGTTCTTCAATACCTTGGTGTTGAAAATAAATTTTCTCCAAGTTCATCTAGGATCAAACCAACCCTTTCATTTGTCACCATCACCAATTAAATCCCATCTCACAAACAACTCTTAGAACCTTGGAAAAATCATTCATGCTAGAGTTTTGGTAAATCCTTCTTGATCAAAATCAAAATCACTTTGTTTGGCTAAGTGAGTGTGGATGAGTCCTTCTTCACACATTTAGTTAAATTATCACCCCTTTGGACAAAGATAACATCTAATATATTGGGATCTACAATTCCATTATCCAAATCAAATCAAACCAAATCAAAATCAAAATCCTAAATCCTAAAGTCTTGTATTCTTCCAAGGGTCTCAAAAGTTCAAACATCCATATTATTCATCCTTCATTTATCACACCACCATAATTTGATCCTTAGCATCCTAGATTTTCTTTTTGTACTTAAAGTTTAGACCAACCCAAGGAGTTAGAGGTTTACCTCCTATATTCCAAATTTTGATCCCAATTTTATGGTCCAAAAAAAATCACAACACAAGAAGATCATGGAGCAAAAAAAAGAAACATCCACTTCCAGTGATTTGAGCCAAACTGAATCAAAATTTAACCCTAGGGAATCTATCAACCCTCCACTTAACCCCCCTCAACTACCACAAGATCTTCAAGAAGGAGGTTTCCAAGTGGAGGATGTTACAAACAACTTCCAAGGAATGTCTCAAGATGAAATAATTGAGCTCTAGTCCAAAATCCTAAAACACACAAGATTGTCAACACAGTCATGAGACTCAATCCCACACAATACATGTTAGCATTAGCAAAAGAATGGGCTAAACTCCCTTCCAATTTTGATGTGAGCACTATTGTGGAACAACCTCTTGGGAACATGCCACTAATATCATTCCCAAGCATCATCCAACCCATCTTACAACCAACATCTTCTTATGCTCCAAGTCAACCCATGATCATCAAAGGAAGTTCATTACTCCAAGCCCTTCAAGGGCATCAACTTATCAACACTTAAAATATAGAGGCTAACATAATCTCGGGTATGCCTAACACCATCCCACAAGATCCAAAACATCCATATGTACCACTCATCTTCCATGATACCAACAATCCCTCCACCTTTTCCGCAATACCGACATACACTCTTGATACACAAGTCTTTCTCCCCATGATATCACAAGGATAAATGGATTCATTTGGACAAGTGGGAACTTTTAACGCATCATCCTCAATTTTTCAAGGGAACTCACCTCCAATCTTTCCATCATTCCCTCTTTTAACATCAACATCCTCACCAATCCAAGGTTTAAGGAAACCCCCTTTACCCAACATACCAATCCAAAACCAATCAAGCCAAATAAATCCTCCAGTCACAAATAAAATTAGCATGTCAATCATACCAAATCATCCAAGCATACCACTGATATCATAACACCAAGTGGCACCAATCCAAACATCTCAACCAATCATTACACCATCTACAACACTCCAAATATCTCAAAACATGGTCTCCCAAGGGCCAAGCATATCAACCATACCATCTACCACACAACCCCTTGTCATCACTCAATGAGCACCTCCACAACCACCCCAACAAGCTCTCATCACACCATCTCACACCATTCTACCAAATCCTCCACCACCACCACCAAACACAAACATATTAAATCAATACAACGCCACATTGCAAGCAACCCAACAAGTGTATCAAAAGGCACTTCAACAATTCTAAGCTCAAAAAGTTGCACAAGCTATGCAACAAGCCACACAACAAGCACAGGCACAACAAGCCGCACAAGCCACACAAGTTGCATAAGTTGCACAAGCCGCTCAACAAGCTCAAGCTCAAGCACAAGCTCAATACCAAGCGCAACAAGCCCAAGAAAAAACCTTGTTACAACAACAAGCCTATTAGCAAGCCTTGCAACAACACACACAACAATGAGCATTGATAGCTCAACAACAACAAGACCAAAAACAAGCATTGTTGGCATGACAACTACAAGCATACCAACAAGCATTGCTTGCACAAAAAAGCTTACAACAACCTCTCATGAACATGCAACCAAATACACAAGTCATCCCACTCATCACCCAAGCAACCATACCACCCAAAACACATACATCCCACCACTTGATCCACAAAATGATTTGTCCACACAAATTAAATTGCTCTCGCAACAAGTGCTCGACATACGATCAGTAAAGACAATGAAATCACAAAGGAATTTGTGCCCCTATTTTTTTGACAAAAACATTGTGATGGTTCCATTCCCACGAGGATTCAATATACCAAAAATTGACAAATACCATGGGACTGGAAATCCTGAAGATTACATTAGGTAATTCCATGTACACTATATGGAAGTTGCATATGACAATTCCTATCTAATGTGACTCTTCCCCTAAAGTTTGGTAGGTCCAGCAATGGATTGGTTCTCCCACCTTCCCCCCAGAATTAAAAAGTTTCAAGAAATTATGGATTATTCATACAAAATTATTCATTTAACATAGGCATGGAAGTGAGCTTGGAAGAATTATCCAACCTAAAACAAAACAAGGGGGAAATATTCGTAGCCTTCTTGCAATGATGGTGAGCCAAGGCCAATAAGAGAAAATGGGCTATGCCTAAAGAACAAAAAAATTGGACTATCATATCCAACCTTGAAGGGACCTTGTCCTTTCACTTGAAAATACAATGCATAACAACCTATGAAAAATTGATTCCCAAAGTGCTCAACATCGAAAGAGCCATTATAGCACAAGGGGGCACACCCACATACCAAGATAATCAACCATCAAAAAGTTACAATGAAAAACCTCGCACACGGGAAAAGAACAAAAATGTCACCAACGATGGTGTCATTGATGCCAAATTTTTTATCAGCACCCCAAGGCAGAATACACAACAACAAATGTACCAATAACCACAAATCAATACCCAAAACAACCCATAAATCAACCCATCATCACAACAACAACCCAACAATCAAACTATCAACAACCTAAATGCTCAAGGGGGACCACACCCATGAAATAGATATCCACCTAAATGAAAATACACACCACTTGGGGAACCAATCAAATCTTTCATGCAATAGCTAGTACAAGCGAATCTCATCAAAATCCCAGTTTACGAAAATTATCAAGAGCCTCAAGTTAAACCACCATGGTATAATGAGAAGTACCTTTGTGACTTTCACAAAATAAAGGGACACACAACAACCAATTGTATGAGACTCAAGAATCTGATCCAAGATCTCATTCATGATAAAACCATAACCATTGAACAACCAGCTGGGAATCAAGATCTCAAGATATACATGAATCCAATGCTAGATCACAATAAAGGAAATGGCAATGGTAAAGGAAAGAATTACAACAATGTGAACCATATTTATGACCATGTTGTTGCATCCTTGGATGAATGGGTCACAGTTGTCAATATCAAAGGATCTAGAGCCAAGTGTGGAGTCACCACACGTAGTGACAAAATTTCCATTTCAGGACCTTCACCACCACCCAAGGACCCCGCTACCAATCCGAAATCAGTCCCTAATGGTTATAATGTCCTAGATCAACTGAAAAAGACCATTGCCCAGATCTCCATCATGGATTTGCTAAAAAAATCACTCGCACATCTTGATGTAGACCAGTTCTAAGCTATGATCAGACATATCACTACACGACATCTTCTCACATTCTCTGAGTAGGATTTCCCAACCCAACCATCTCACAACCGTGCACTCCATCTTGAAGTCTTAGTCCACAAGAATAAAGTCAAATGGGCCTTGGTGGATGGTGGTGCAGGTTTGAATATTTGTACTCTACAACTAATAAAGAATATGGGATTCTTAGAAGATGTCATCGAGAAAGGAAAAGGTGTCACTATCAGGGCTTATGATGATTAAGAAAGGGTGTCTCAAGGCACCATTCAACTCCCTATCCAAGTAGGGCCAACAATCATGGAGACCACTTGCCAAGTTCTTGATCTTGAGCTCCCCTATAATATCCTCTTGGGGCGCCTATGGATCCATGGGATGCAAGTTGTCACATCCACATTCCACCAATGTGTCAAATTCCCTTATCAAAACCAAGAAGTCACAATCCATGCTGACTCTGAGCCTTTTTATTATTGTAAAAAGTTGGAGGCCAAATATTATAAGATCCCCCAAGTCTCAAAAAATGATGAAGGACCCACATCTCCTTATGTTGACCCATCCACCTTAGCCTCCAATTCTGAGACAAAGACACCTTCCATTCCAAACATCCCAAATGTTAAGGTTATTATCCAAGATCATGGATGTGGGACTATAAAATGAAAAGAGTGCCTTTGTGATAGGAGAGTTACCTAAATCTCCTAGATCTCATGGGAAACCACAACCAATGGACACAACATCTCAAACATTTAAAGAAGAAGCTACCACCTTCAAAAAATGGGGAGACCTAAGAAAAGACATGGTAGATGAAAAAGATGTATCAATCCTGTTATATCAAGATGAAAGGCCCATGCTAGATCTCCCCATGGAAGAAAGCAACAAAGGTCTTCAATTAATGTTTAACTAGGGCTATAACAAAAATGAGAAGCTTGGGAAAAATGATAATGGTTTGTTTGAACCCATTGTTCTTGAGAAGTTCCCTAAGAATCTTGGCCTTGGATGTACCCCTACGAAGCTAACCATGGCAAAGGTGCTACGGATAAAACAATCAAAGCTTCCCTGTCGCTACCTGTATCAATTACTTATCCTTTTGAGGACCCTATCTCTTATTTACCCATGTTATTTGAGGACTCCTCCCTTTTTATGATCACAACCATGTCTTTCGATTCAAGTAACCAAACCACTAAACTGAAACTTGTTTACCCCCAACTCATCGATTGTGACCAACGAGGACCACCGATCTTGGACACATTTGAAAACGATGAGGCTCTCTAAAAATTCATGGGACTAAGGGATACTCTACCATATGGAGATCACAAAGTAGGGTTTGATGTTGAGTTGGACACACATGCATACTATGGGGAAACGATTGAATTTCTTAGTCGCAAAATTGAAAATCTAAGAGTTACATCTAGGTCTTTAAGTGAAAACCACACTATGGCACTTTTTGACCCAAAAATAGTAAAAAGAAAGGATGTATTTGATGGTGAAAAAAATATTTGAGGTGCCAAAGGATGAGGGATTCAATCTTCCCCTTAGTTCCATCCACCAGGAAAAATCAGCAGTACTGGCAAAAAAATGCAACCTAGTCAATCTAGGAACTGAAAAAACACCACACATAACTTTCTATGCAAAGTCACTTTTGATCGAGGAACAAGAAATTCTAGTTGCATTTCTGAAAGAAAGGAAAGTAAATTTTGCATGGACCTATGCTGATATTCCAAGTCTTGATCCAGAGGTAGTAGTCCATCATCTAGTAGTCTATCTAGAGGAAAAACCAGTAAATGAAAAAATAAGAAAGATGCATCCACAGATCACATTGTTGGTCAAACTTGAGTTGCAAAAACTTCTTGATGTTGGCTTCATAAAACCTATTGATTATCTTGAATGGGTTTCCAACCTTATACCAGTTTCTAAGCCCATTGGGGGCATCCAAATCTACACTAACTTTAGGGACCTAAACAAAGTGTTCCCTAAGGATGATTTTCCTCTTCCCAACATAGACATGATTATAGACCTAACAACGGGAGACAAGATGCTATCATTAATGGATGGGTTTTCAGGATACAATCATATTATGATAGCAAAGGATGATCAACATAAGACAACCTTCACCTATCCATGGGGCACCTACTGTTGGAACATGATTCCATTTGGGTTAAAGAAACTTGGAGCTACATACCAAAGGGCTATGACTATGATTTTTCATGACATGATCCACAAATCTATAGAAGACTATGTGGACAATATACTAGCCAAATAAAGGAAGTGTCAAGACCACATAGAAGCACTAGGCTCTATTTTTGATAGATTGGAAAAATATAAAGTATGACTCAATCCTAAGAAATGTGTCTTCGGTGTGTAATCAGGAAAAATTCTAGGGTATATTGTATCAATGAGGGGAATTAAGATAGACCTTGCAAAAGTCAAAGCAATTCTTGAAATGGAAGCACCACAGACATTGAAGTAGTTAAGGGGCTTGCAGGGAAGGCTCTAATCCATTCGTAGATTCATAGCACAGTTAGCAAATAAAGTTGTCCCCTATTCTCATCTACTCCACAAGGGGGTAACATACAAGTGGGATGAGAAATACGATCAGGCATTCAATAAAATCAAGGAATAGTTGCTAACACCGCTAATCCTCATGCCACCAATCCAGAAAAAACCATTGATCCTGTACATATCAGTGACAACGGTAGCCCTTGGCGCTCTTCTAGCGCAACATGATGAAATAGGGAAAGAAAGAGCCATTTACTATATCAGCAGAACCTTGGTGGGACATGAGCTAATTCATTGAAAAAGCTTGCCTCGCGGTAGTGTTTTCCACACAAAAATTTAGGCACTACATGCTTTCTCATCAAATAAAGCTCATTTCCAAGATAGACCCCCTCAAGTATCTACTTTCTAAAGCAACACTCATAGGGCGAGTGGCTAAGTGGCTCATGATATTGACAGAATATGACATTGAGTACATAGAATAGAAAGCTATCAAGGGATAGGTAATTTTAGATCAATTGACAAAAGCACCTATATATTCAGAGAATCCCCTAGTATCAAAGTTTCTAGATGGGTCCATTTTCAATCTTAGCATAGCAGATCATTGGAAGGTGTACTTCGATAGGTCATATACTCAGCATGGGTTAGGAGCAGGAGTCTTCTTCATCACACCACAAGGAGATTGCATCCCGAATTCATATAAGCTATCTTTTCCATGCACCAATAATATTGCAGGGTACGAGGCTCAAGTCATAGGACTCTGAATTATAGTACAGTGGCAAATCATGGTACTTAAGGTTTATGGAGACTCATAGTTAATTATCAACCAGGTCAGTGATGAATACCAAACAAAGGATGACAAGTTTACCCCATACAAGAAACTGGTGGAGGATCTTAAGGAATTCTTCATCGACATCACATTTGAGCAAATACTGAGGGTAAACAACAGAGTAGCTGATGATATTGTAACAATTGGATCATTATTGGATATCCCACGAAATTTCCTTAAGCATGAATTCCTGGTCGAGTAGCTTCTCGTGCCAACTTTTGGGGTACCATGACATATTCACCTACCTAAAAATAGGAGTTTGTGTGCAAAAATCGTTGGTCCCGATGATCCTTGGTACCATGACATATTCACCTACCTAAAAATAGGAGTCCTCCTCGCCGATATCACCCCAAACCTTAAGAGAACCTTTATCAAAAATTCATCTCATTTCGTCATCTTAGGTGATACCCTCTATCGTAGAAGTATCAAAGGAACCCTTTTGTGATTCCTTAACCTCGAGGAAGCTTTGAATGAGGTACACAATGGTATTTGTGGTTCGCATTCTAGTGGTATGACCTTGGCCAAAAAAATTCCAAGTACTGGGTACTACTAGCCTATGATGGAGAAAGAAGCTCATGACTATGTCTAATTTTTTTTGCAATACCAACAACATGGGGACGTCATCCATGCACCAACTTAGGAGCTCCAAATGATTATAACACCTTAGCCCTTTTCACAATGGGGGCTCGATCTCATCAGAAAAATCACACCCACCTCATCTAATGGACACACGTTCATTATCATTGCCACAAATTACTTCACAAAGTGGGTAGAAGCCATTCCCATGACCTACATCACAAGAAAACAGATTTCCAAATTCATCCTGAATTACCTCATTTGTCGTTATGGTGTTCCTCAAGCCCTTATCTCTGATAAAGAGACACCTTTCAAAAACTAAGATTTTCGTGAGCTATGCTGAAATTTCAATATCCAACATTGCTTCTCCACCCCATATTACCCCTAGAGTAACGACCAAGTTGAGGCTACAAATAAAACCATCTTGCAGATCTTAAAGAAAATAGTTAATGAAGTTTGTCGCAATTGGCGCCTACAACTAAATCCTTCCTTATGGGCCCACCGAATGAGTATCTGGATTCCTACATGTACAACCCCTTTCTCCCTAGTCTACGGATCAGAAGCCATCTTGCCAATTGAGGTTGAGCTCCCACCCCTAAGAATATCATTACAAAATATTATTATTGATGAAGAATATCGGGTGTCATAGTTGAACGAGCTAGAACTACTGGATGAGCAGTGCATGGATGCTTTGAACCATCTGCAGGTCTATCAAAACCCTCTCAAAAGGAGCTATAATAAGAAGATCAAGAGTTGGTCATTTCAAGTTAGAGAGCTCATGTTGAAAGAAAATCATAAAAATGTACCAAATCCAGACAACAAAGGCAAGTTTGAACCCAACTGGTTATGACCCTTTGTCGTCACAACAAGTTACAAATCAAGAGCATATCAACTATCTACACTCGAAGGTGAGCCTTTACAGGAGCCCATTAATAGCTCCCATCTCAAAAAGTTTTATGCCTAAGCTTGCAAGGTATAAATCCAAAAATACAAATCTCTCTCATTCTTCTATCCTCTTTCACACTAACATGCTATCATGACATGCATCCATCCTGCATTCATAAAACGTCAGCATACCCATCCTGCATACTCATACATATCATCATAATAGGAAACATCATTCATCCCACATGCATTGCATCATCATTTAAGATGTTTAGGATAATATAGATTTATTCTTAGCATCTTAATTCATCTCATTTGCATTGTCATTATCATATAGATTTGTTAGTATAACCATCCATACATCCATCTTGAACCTCTTTGTCGCAAGATCGATCCTAAAATCAAACTTCTTGCTCAATCTCTCGAGGGGGCAGTGTACTAGTGTACTTTCCGCTGGGGCATTCAAAAAATAAAAATAAATTCAAACTTTGATCTCAGCAAGGTTATTCTTTGAACCAACATAGCAAGCACATTGCTTCAAAGAGGGGAAAAATATAGACATGTACATAATCCTAACTAACATAGTGCATCTAATTCTAATCAATTATCATCAAATTCTTCTATTAATCAAATAAAGTGGTTTATTAGATTAATTCACTAATGTCCATCATGTTTAATTAAATGAATCAATTTGTTTAATTAAATCCCCAAAGTCATCTTATTTGATTAATAAATCAAATGATTTAAATCAAATATCATAAATTCATTAACCCACTTAAAGTTAATTAAATTTTGAATTAATTAACTTTAATCACCTTCTAATCATCATTAATAAATTCTCTAGCTTTTAACTCCCTAAGAGTTAAATCAGCCCCTAATTAACTAACCCACTTGCACATGAAAATAGTTTCTTTTAATTAACTAATTACCTCATTTATCCTCTCAAAATCATATTCTAGGGAATATTCCTTCATTAAATCCCTTTATTTGACTTTCTTACCCAAACAATTTCCCTCCAAAACATCTCAGCCACATTCAAAATATGCTCAATCCTCACCCATTAGCATTGCGACAAGTGTCCCAATCTCATTGGCTCTCTTTTAGTCCCACATTCCTCCCATCTCTCCATTCTTCAATCCTTCAACCTATAAATAGAAGCCACTTCTACTTGAAATCCATCCACAATCTTAGCATTCTCACTATAGGCACATTCATCTTGCATTTCATCACTCATCTTTGCATCTTCATCACATTGAAAGCTCATCACAAGGGATTGGGAAAGGGCTCTCTTTCCATATCAAAGGAGCACTAATCCCCCTATGGGATTGAGGTTTGGTCCATTTTAGATAGGTTTACATACTTGTATGCTTTCTTTGCATGCTTTTATTATCATGTTTTCTTATCTTAATGTGATCAAGAATTTCATAGGGAGCTTGATTTGTCTTTGCTAACTTGACTAATTCTCTTTTGTGTTGATCATGTTGGTATGAGGTTAAAATATTGCTCATAGTTATAAGCAAATAAAGGAGCTAAAAATATTTAGATGTCATGCAATATCTGTTGTAAAGAGTTTCATGCAAATATTTCTAACTTTAGACCAATCCCAATATAGTTGTATTTCTCTAGTCTTCAAAAGTCAACACATTCATCACATTAAAAAAAGTTCATACATAATTATAAACTAAGACTTAACTATGCCTAAAATATAGGGACCAATTTATATGTTGAGTGGGACCTATTTTATAGCAAGTTTTTATTGAGTTACAAATAAAAGAACAAATTAAATCAATAATTTTCCAAGAATACCAAAAAATAGAGAGTTTGGATTGGTGCCAAAATAATTTAAATTTAAAAATTTCACTACCCTTTGTACCGCTACTTGAAATGAAATATGCATCCACCCAAGATAATTTCAACATAACCCAAATAGAGAAATCTATGCAAAGAAGTATTTAGAATCCATATGCAAAAGAAAAACCAACATAGCATCAAATATGACACAAGTTATACCTTGGGAAAACCCTCAAGAGGGAAAAACCCAGTCTCCAAAAGTATCCATCACTCATGTATTATTCAACAATAAAGATTACAATACATCTTCATAGTTCTCCATGAACACCTTTGAAACATCAAGCCCTCTACAAGCAGTCCATGTGAACAAGCATGTAACCACACATTGTAACAAGCCCAATATTTTACCAATTGTTTTTACCTAAGTTTAACCCATATGTGAATAGTTTAAGTTCACCAACACATAGTAATATTTTTTTTTCATATTTTGTATTTCAATAACATAGATGCATATTCAAAATAATCCCATTTCAAATTTCCATTGCATTAATAAGGTAACATTACATTTTCATATACATTTTTCATAAAGATATATAAGATCATGATTACATATCTTTCAATATCTCAATGGAATAAAGTACAAATGGTGAAGATGTCCTTGCTCACATACATCCTCATATTTTGGTTTCCTACTACATGAGGGAGGGAATCACCCAAGTGCTTTTCCTCCAACCATAAACTTACTGCAGTCCCCCACACATCTACCTAACTGGTAAGATGGCCCTACCCTTCAACAAAAAGTTTACCTTGGTATCCCTCATGATAATAATAATAATAGCCTACCTGAGCTTGGTGTTGTGTCCTACATAACTAGAGCTACCATACAGTGGATACTCACCTACATGCATGACATTCCTAGCCTAGTTATGCAACCTTAGCCCATAGTGAAACGATAGTGTAATTAGTGGCAACTTACACTACTTTGGCTAAAGATTTGATCATTATGTTCAAACTCACTTTTTAAGGAGTGGTGTCTCACTTCTATGAATTGGATGTTGTATGTTCACCTACCCTATTTCTTGATTTGGTAAATAACATGACCATACTAACTCTTGATGAGATTATTCCATAACATGATTCCATCCCAAAAGGTATTGTACATTAGAGTGAACTAATTGACCAAATAGGTCACTCCCAACCTTGGTTTATCCTAATCCCAGGAACAAACCTCAAACCATATACAAGTTTACATAACATCACAAATTGACATTTCCAACATAGTATTTCTACATCTTACCATTTTCCCTAGATTACATTTTATACAATCATACAATTGATTTATGATATCCTAGATATTATGTCAATACCCTCTAGTTGTCGCTAGTTAACTATTACCAACAAATGATACATACATATCAAATAAATATGATTTCTCTCTCCAAAATTCCCTTTTGATTATTCTCCATTTCTCATGGTTCTTTCCAAGTCATCTTATAATATTTCTATGTTTTCATGATCATAAACAATCATTAAAACCTTTCTTTCAAATATCTACATGTTTACAATGTTCACTAAATTCCTATCTATTCTGGAGGACATTATTAGCTTGAGAGGATGTTGTGTGTTTTCACCTTTAATTCCTTTCATATTACAACTTTGGGTTGTCGAAACATAAGCCCTCTTCTTTAAGACTAGGATATCGTGAAAATGCATAGACTCTTGGTCAAGTATAGATACTAGCATAATCAGAATACACACACACACACATATGTAAAAGTGATATATATATATATATATCACTTATACATTTTTCAACCCTAATGTTGAATAACAATATAATCATATTCAACATTATACCTTAACCCTAGGGAATAAACTTTTCTCCTACACTCAACTAAGTATTAGTAACCATTCAAGGATAAACTATCAACATGGTTTTCATAACATCATAACCTATCTATGATGTCATATCTATCATGCTATCATTCCTCTTGCATTACTAACATCACAATTCATGCAAACATATATGTAACATGTAATCATCTTGGTATTTTTATACATAGACCTTCTAACTAGCTTAATATAACTATGTCATACAATCATGGCACTCATAATAATTATATATAGGTATCATACCAATATGATAGATCCAAAACAACCTATAACCAATCTAGCTATATGCACAAGATTTCTTAACAACTATGGAAAATAACTATAACTTGCTCAAGCACTTGTATTCAAACAACAAAAACATAAATCCAACATAGAAAGGAGTAAACTATTAGAATAACTAGCATGCCTAGAAATTTAGATTCCAATGATGAATTTACCTTCTAAGCTTAATACCAAAGCTTCGCTTGCTACTCCTACTTTCAACTTATCCTCATTTCAAGCCTCTTTCCTAAGACTCAAAAAATCTCACTAAATAATTCAAAAACACTTAAGAAATCTCTCACTCTTCACTAATTTCACTCAACATTACTTAAACAAAGAAAAAATATTAGTTTGAAATATGTGCAATGCAATGTAATCAATGATATGAATAAAAACTACACAAATCTATTTTCTACATTTCATTAGTTAAACTCTTTATTTTATTACCTGAGTGAAGCTTCAATGTCCACCTCCACTAGGAGGTGTTGCCGTAAAATCTCCAAGATTAACCTATTCAACATCCAAAATTGGATATAAGAATGTCATTCATATGTATTATTTATAATTATTTACAAGTTACATACCTCGACAGTACATACTACATTTCGTTGCATAATAAGGAGGTGGAGGACCGCTGAAAACTGAATGAACACTATGACCCTAAAATTTTGTTGTAATCATTAAACTAATTTAGTTAATCTTACATTTCAAAAACCAAATTTAATAAATTAAATTAAATGAGTTTTCTAACATTTACCTAATTATCAAGGTTGAATGCCTCATTAAGGAGGGCATCTGTCATCATCGTTTGATCAACTGCAAATGTACCCTGCGCACCTGTGTCTTAACTATGTGTGGGGTCATAACCATAGGGTGTCCTACAAGCCTAACAAATATGAGGTGGAACTCTACTGCTCGAAGAATTTCCCTGCTCACCCTATGCTACAGGATTGACATGTTGTATGATGCTTTGGGTTAGGGAACTATTCAACTGCAATGTCTTGACCTTAATGTTGGCAGATGGTTACCATTCCCCTCGGGATTCACAACATGGACTAACTGCCTCTCGTGGATCCATTAACTCTAGCAGTTGTATCAGGAATTAACAAGTCGATATTTTGGTGCAACAACAACAGTGGGGCCATTCCTCAACACTCTCCTTCACAACAAAAGGGATAGCCACATGCTCACATACTGGTCTAGCGAGTGCTCGTCTCACTAGCCACTATTGGTCAAGATGTTCCCCTGCTCTATCTCGTGAGAAGCCTCCACCTCAACCATAGAAGTCTCACATATCAAAATAGTTTGGGATTTTATTGAGGATAAACTCACAGTAGAGTTTCCTCAAAAAATATTAGGACATCTCATTGTTGTTGCATGGAGGATGGTCAAAAACCATCCACCACCTTTGCCAAAAAATGTTCTTTATCCCTTGATGGTTGCACCAATGGATATATAACCTCTTTCTTGAACCAATGGCGCTCATTTAGCACCAGAATCAAAGAGCATAGTGCTGACATTAGACATGAGTGTGTTGTCAAATCTGCCCTAGCCGACCACTCCTCTGCTACCAAACACCATATATGTTTGGAAAACACCAAAATCTTGTTCAAAGAGGACAATTTCTTCAAGAGAAAACTCAAAGAAGCCATCGAAATCAACAATCACCCATTGAACCTCAATCGTGATGAAGGGTGGAGGTTGAGTCCTTCTTGGCACCCTATGTTAGCCAGCCTAAGAACCCGCCAATTGACCACCCCTCTTTAGTCCTTTCACCTCTGCTCTTTCCTCCCCTTCTACCCCGAACCCCCCCGCCCCCTTCTCTGTTTTTTTCCTTTTTTGTGCATCTTCTCGTCCCCTTCTTTGTGTTTTCCTAGTTCTTTTGTAGGTGTTCTTGGTCTTATTTTTAGCCTTTTCTTTTCTCTCCTTCGTCCTAGTTGGTGTTCCTTTTCCCTCCTTCATAGGAAGGTTGGCGGTTTATTCGTGTGTTTGCTTTTACCCTCTTTTTAGATTGTTCTCAATTGTTTTCTTTGAATCTATTATTGTCCATCCTTCTCTTTTAATTTTATTTCTGTTTTGGAACTTGGACATTTATTTGCCTTTTTAACCTACTTTCTAGCCTCTCCCCCCCCTTTTTTCGTTTGTGCATTTTCTATTTTTATTTAATCTTTCTAGTTCTTTTCTTTCAAATATTTTTCTCCCTAGTGTTTCTTTTAAACCTTGTTTGGGTGTTTATTTATTTATACATTATTGTTGTGTGTTTCTCATAGATATAATATCCATTATTTATTTATTCTATTGTTTATTATATTCACTTTGATATCTAATACTATATATATCTCTAATTTCTTTTGTTTCTTTATATATATATATACTTTATTTCTCTTTTCTTTTGTTGAATTATATTCAGTTTATATAAATAATATACATTACTTATTTATCCTTTTGTTTATTTATATTCTCTGTGTTATCTATTACTATATATATTTCTAACTTCTTTTGTTTCTTTATATATATATATATTCTTTATTTCTCTATTCATTTGTTGAATTTTATTTTGTTTGGTATATTATAATATATATATTCTTAACTTCTTTTGTTTCTCATAAATAATATATTTGCATCTTTAATTTCTTTTGTTTCTTTATATATATATATATATATATATTTCTCTATTCATTTGTACTTGTGTCTTTTTAATAAGAATTTAGTAATTTCTATTGTTTGGACATTTTATTTTTATTTAATTTAATTTTTTCTAACTTCTTTTGTTTCTTTATATATAAATATTGGCCCCTTTCAAATTTTCTTTGTATTTGTGTCTTTTAAAAAAGAATTTAGAAATTTCTATTGTTTGGACATTTTATTTTATTTTTATTTAATTTTATTTTTTCCTTTTGTTTTTCCTCTAATTTTATTTTTCTCTTGTGTCTTTTTTATCTTTTTTGGTCCTAGGAGTCTATTTGTTAGCTTCTTGTTTTTTCGTTTTTTGTGCCCCTCAACCCTCCCCTTGGTCTTTTTAGTTAGTTCTTGGTCTGCAACTTATCATTTTTCTCCTTGAGCTCTCAACTATCCTGATGATGGATCACGGAGTGTGATCCGAAACGTTGATGCAAAAAACTCTTACACAATCAAATCCAGAAGTTGTCTAGCAATAATCAATATGGATTGTGGAAATGTGATATCTTTCATCTTTCACTTGTTTATAGGATAATTTATTAGCATAAAATTTTATATACACTCTTCTAGATTATCTGACCAACTAGTTATTTGCTTGCTAATTGAATGTACACTTGATAACATCGATTTAAGTGATTGATCAAGTGTGGCTCTATGCAAGGTTGAGCTTACAGGATCTTTCAACCTTGCAATTATATCCTCAATTTATTTTTTGTTGTTTTATATTTGCCCCATTATATTTTCTTGAGTTCTTGGAGCATATTGAGGAATTGTTGGAGGTGTTTGTTGGAATTTTTCTTGAACAAGTATTTTTGGTTGAGGTGAAGGAGGATTTTGAGAAAGAGGTTCATTGTCATTTCCTGGAAATTAAATAAATTTACATCAAAAAGCATATTAAATCTACCTATTTAGAAATAAATTCACAAAAAAAATTAAAACTTACTCCTTTGACCTCCCCGACATCATGGCGGCATTTTGGTGAAGATTCGACAATGATTTGGTAAAGAAATAGCTCTCCAATAATGCGAGCATGCTCTCGAGGGTTTGAAGGCCATGGGTTAGCAAGAAAACACAAAAATAAGAATGACTCAAAGTTGCTTTTTTATTTTGTTTATATAGGCCATAATGCGCTCATGTTATGAATTTAAAAAAAAAAAAAAGATGGTTGGCCACTTTTTGGCCCCCCATCTTTCTGCACCCACCCTAAATGGTGAGTTGACCATTGTTTTTTTAATGATTAACATATCCGTCCAATTTGTTACATAATATTTTTAAAACTTTTTTTTGTTTTTTACATAACTTAGTTCATCAAATGATAGTTTTAAAAGTAGTTTTATAATTCAACATGTGAAATTTTTAAAAATAGTTTTGAGTTTTGTTGTTAAAAGTATAAAATTATTTAATTATTTTTTAATTAAAAAATATAATCTATTATCAAACAATTTATAATATAGATTATTTTATTTAAATGATTTTTTTAGAATGTTTTCATTTTTGAACTAAAAATTAATTTAAATTATTTAAAAGTGATATAATATTCTTGGTTTTTATTTTATTATGTTTGCTATTTCTCAAAATTTTAACTTGAATGCATTGTTATTTATGTGGGATAAATTTTTATAATAAATCTAATTTTTTGAAAATATATATGTATATAAAATATGTTTCTTATATGCAACCTCTAAATATCCCATTTATCATTACGTTGCCATTGTCATTGCATTTTTGTTTCTCGTTTCTAGTAATTGTTGGTATTTTTATCACTATTAATATATTTCATATTTATTTTTCTCCATAGGTTATTTAGGAAAAAGGGAGATTTAATAATTTTAAAATCTAATGCCTAAGTAGAGGAATGGGTCTTAAGCGCCAAAGGTCAACTAGAGGGGTGAACATTTAGAGGTTATTTGTAATAATTTTCAATGCCAAAAGTGAAATAAAGAAAAGAAAAAGAGCTCAGTTTTCATTTTCCCTTCATTCACGTAGTAGGAAGAAAACTTAGGGATTTTGTGTTGGCTATTGGAAAGAGTCTTCCATGAAGGTGGAGCTTGAGACCAACATCGATGGTTTCTATTGAAAGAGTTAGAGATTTAAGATTACGTGGCATCCACATTTGGAGGAGTAATGGCATGTTGTTGGAGGCTTGAGAAAGTTCTTGATAAGTTGCACAAAGAGAGGAGTAATCTCAAGAAACAAGGATAGATCATTAACCACATGTTCAAAGGATTTCAACGGTAGTTACAATGTAGTTTCATGCATATTTCTGGGTCTATTTGATTCTTTTACAAAAGATCCCCATTTTATTGTAGAGAGACCCATATTCATCATATGGAACAAATTATTTCATCCACAATATTTCAATGCATTTGTTGTTGAAACCCTATGTTGGTCTATGTGTGAGCTTTAAATGAAAAGACAATTAAGATATTGTAGCTCTCACCTGGGTTTTTGTATTAGTTTTTTGTATGAAAATGGGTGGATGTACATTTTAATGTCATATGAAAGTGTTGCTATTATGAGGGGATTGCTATATTCCTATGTCAAGTATTCTAATGTCCATAAAACATTAATGGTAAATAGTTGTCAAAGCATTCAAGCTAATGAATTTGGTTTATGAACATTTCAAAATGCTTAGAACCCGTCATAGTCTCAATGCATGCCATGTAAGTATGTGATTTAGGTATTACAAGTGATGGGAAAGAAGAATATATCCAGATAGGGGTCAAAATGGGTAGTGCAGACCTTTTTTAGAAACTGTTAGATTCAATACCTTGAAGGTGAAACTGTGGCGAAGAAAGGATTTACATTAATCTGATTATACTTGCATTAAACCATAACATACTTCATGATTTTGTTAGGGAACACTAGGAAAGGTTTCATGACAGTTTTTGGGAAGAGGACAACACATTATGTAGGTCAAATATTTTGGGAGGACAATTATTTGAAAGCTATCAAGGAATGTGTATATCAACGAGAAGGATTTGGTGGCCATGCTAGTTACAATCAAGGGTTTGAATACCTATGTTAATAGATGCTATCAAGTCCTTTTGAAGTTTAAATTTTTTGAATTTTGAAGAAGAATAGATGATCATGAGACTATAAACTATAGTCAAATTAACTACAAAATGGAAAATCTCCAAGTAATCCTTTCTTGGTGGGTGCTTCGACTTGATAAATAACTATCATCTACTCTACACCACCCAAATGGATCACATCTGAACGTATAATAATTTAGGAGAACTTGTAATGCTTTTTTTTATGGTTTACCTTAGTGCAATCACTAGTAACCATGTGTGTGTGTGATTCACTCTTAATAGTGGCTTAAGTGTTTCCACATATGAAGAAGGTATTTTGAAAACAGTTCATGATGTAGTTACTATCCAATACAGCTTATGGCAAAACAAATGGGCCTGAAGGTAGATATAGATAACCTCATCATTGCAATGGAAGAAGATAGTGCTAAAAGACAATAGAATATATGACATTAGCAAGGAAAAGTCACTAGGAAAGGTAGTGGAGAAGATAACATGATAAGTTTAAGGCCTAGGTTCCTTGCATAAATGGAGATCCTAAAAGAAATCATAATAGAGTTTTGATGAGACAGTCATAGGGCAACTTGACACAAAGAAAGTGGTCTCTATGTAGAAGAGGGCAGATCTCAAACTTAGGAGGACAATGTTGAAATATTATGAGGGCATGTGGAAGAACAATAGAGATGATAGTTTAGAAGCTATAGAAGTTGTTCTCCTTTAGGAGTTTCACAAGAAAAGAGTATTACAATGTTGGAAAATGCTTATAAGAGATCACTAAGAAGCCAGAGTTAGTGAAGATTGTGATTTATATCGAAACTGCTATAGGAGCTTTCTCATCTTACGAGCCTTGTCAAAACCCTATTTAAGTAACCCTTGATAAGTAAGTGGGAAAGGCATGAGAACCTTCCCCTGAGTATCAAAGGTAGGTTATTAACACCATGACATGGTTTTATTAGAGAAGGAAAGAATAGCCAAAAGACTGTCATAGACAATGAGTATGTGGCAAACATGGAGAGAAGTATGAGGTTACGTAATCAAGGGACAATGGCATGATAAACTACCTTGTTTAGTAAGAGGACCATGAAATAAATCCTAAAGATGCCATTGTAATAGTATGGTAGCTATTATAGGCATGGTATAATGATAAGATTATAAGACCTCATACAATGTATAGTGGACAATTTTTCAAGAGACATAAGGCAATTTTACCTTTTTTATGTCTATTCATATTGATAGACCTTCATTCCTTTGTAGACCTGATCGACAAGGGCAGTTGTGAGGTCAAGATTTATTAGTAGGAAATAAAAATTCATTATGAAGCCAATAGAGATGACAGTTGTGGAAGAACAATAGAGATGATTGTTTAGAAGCTATAGAAGTTGTTCTCCTTTGGGATTTTCACAAGAAAAGAGTATGAAAATATTTGTTGGATAGTGCTTATAAGAGATCATTGGGTAGTCAAGAGTTAGTGAAGATTGTGATTTATATTAAAACCTGCTAAAGGAGCTGTCTCATCTTATGAGCCTTGTCAAAACCTTAATGAAGGAACCTTGATAAGTAAGTGGGAAAGGCATGTGAACCTTCTATAGGATGAGTATCAAAGTTAGGTTATTAACACCATGATATGGTTTTATTAGAGAAGGTAGGAATAGCCACAAGACTATCATAGATAGTGAGTATGTGGAAGTCATGGAGAGAAGTACGGGGTTACATAATCAAGGGACAATGACATGATAAAATACCTTGTTCAATAAGAGGACCATGAAATAAACCTTGAAGATGTCATTGCAATAGTATGGTAGCTATTATAGGAAGTGTATAATGATAAGATTAATAAGACCTCATACACTATACAATGGGTAGTTTTTCAAGAGATATAAGGAAAATTTACCTTTCGCATGTCTATTCATAATGATAGAAATTTATTCCTTTGTAGACATGGTCAATAAGGGCAGTTGTGAGGTCAAGATTTATTAGTGGGAAATAGAAACTCATCTTAAAATCTTCTAAGCGTGACAATGATAGTCACAAGATATAATCCATGCATGGATAGTAGGTTTTTAGGGACAATAATCATGAAACCCCTTAGGGCACTGAATTGCAACATGCTTTCAACAGGCATTAGGAGGTGAAGGAAATCAAGCCACCGATTCTTTCTCTAAGGGTCTTCTTTCTAATAAATAAACAATGTTAGTAAACCAAACATGGTTTTGTTTGGATTATATGATATAGCTTCAAAACTTTGAATGATTGAAATGATTTTTCCACTACACATTGAGGTGATCTACTATGGGCACTAAATTGTAGATGTTTTCAATAGCAAAGATAAGGGGTGGAATTGACCTTGTAATAGAAAAGAGAAGTAGGACAAATAAGGGTTTATTTACATGTATTTTGATGGTGTCAAGAAAACAATAACATAACACAAAGAATCTATATTTAAGCCTTCTTGTTCAAGAATTACTAAGGGAGGATCTATGACATTGAGTTATGAGTGAAGAATGTGGAAGGGTTTTAGTGTGAATAGAGGAATGGGTAAAGGATTCATTGATGGAAGTCACATAGGGCAACGCTATGAAAAGTGTTAAATAAGAGGCAGGGTAATTGAATGACAAGAAGAATTGAGAGGGACGAGATGCACAACTTTATCCCCTTGTGCTCAATGGTTTGCAGTTTCTAGTGATAGGGGAACTGTTCATATATATGGTCAAAGTTTGACAAAGAGAAGACATTTACGAAGTGGACTGTGTCATGAACCATGAAATATGCCTAAAGTGATATCCCAAAAAAAATCTCTATTACTAGTTGGAAACAAAAGAGAGTCCATTGCCATGATGCAGGCAAAGGTCACAATTATAAGGGTAGCTATTACAATACGTGTAAAGGAAAATAGAAGATAGCATCAGGTAAAGGGACAACCATACACCTTGAGAAGGATATTAGACTCGAAAAATAAAGGGGTAGAGTTTGGCATTCCTTAACATGGATGATAAAGTTAGAGGACAACAAGTTTGTATCCAATCATAGTCATAAGTTGTAAACTATGTAAGGGGTAGACCTAGTGCTTTAGAAGGTAGACTAATAGCCAGGAAGACTAATATGGTCATTTGGTGACAGTATTAAAACCTTTTCTAAGTCTAGGATGAGTTCAAAAGCAAGGCTCAGTGATAGATGAATGATGTGAAGGTGAAATAATGATCTTCAAAGAGTAGGGTATAAAAGTACAGTCTTAGTCAATGAATGACCACCAAGAAGATTGTCAAGTGGGAGTCTCTATGAAGAAAAATAAAGCAAGTGTAGATTTCTTCCTCATAGAAGGCCTTCTACGCCTCCTTAAGGCTTTTGAATATTTAAAACTTTCCCACACATGTTTAAAAGCTTAAAGAAAGGAGGTGGCAATAGTTAGCAAATTTATTGGTTGGTTGAGAGTTAGTTGCAAGCATCTAGGCAAGTGTTTAAGAGTAGTTGAGAAGATATAGGATCAGTTATGTGACTTGGACAACAAGAAGTTGAAAGCATTTAAGAATCAATCAAAGAAGCATATGCAAAATGAGGTCAAAATAGACAAGCTTATCCTTTTTAAATGCCACCTTGGAGTTTTTTAAAAGGACCAAAAGTAAGGGGGCAGTTCGTATGCGCTCAAATGAGGTCAAGTTACTAGGTCAAAGCATGAAGTGGTCTTTTAATAACTCTTAATGTCTATCCTACTTTCTCTCCAATGTAGGATAGACAAAGGGAAAGTTAGGTTCATTGTAAAGCCAGTTCTTGCATTATTTTGAGGTAGCTTTGTAACTTGAGAAGTTCTTTTTTGTCAAATACTGTACTATAACTCAAAAAGACCAATCATATTATGATTGGAAATGGATGTAATTTTCATATTTTGAAGAGCAAATCAATTATTTCAGACTTGTATCTGCTATAAGAACACCTTTTCTCAATAAAATTTAGTATTTTTCCTCCTTAACAACTATTTCATTATGTGCAAATAGATGATTGATATGTTTTTGTGTGTTTTGTGCTAAAACCTCAAATGTATTGTCTCATTTCTAACACTTTTAGGCAGAAATGTATGTATCATGCAGGTCATAGGTTATGTCACCGAAGTTAGAACTCTTTATTTTTCAAAATTACTTGATTTTCCTTTTAAAGCTTACAAAATTTTCAACTTTCCTATAAAACACTTATGTATGAACATGTTAACCCTTGAGTTGTGCAAACACAAACTAAAAAATTAGAGATTTGCATGTCAAAATAGTAGTTCAAGTAATTCCATGTTTGATGGATCACCATATTAGCCATAGGTTTTTATTTAATGTTTTCCATTCACTATTTTCCTAGCAAGCAATAGTAATATAGGTTAGACTAGGTGATAGAACCAAAGGGAACCAACCCTCTCTAGAGGTTGTTTTATGTTTAGGTGACCCACAACCTAGAAAAGTGCCCATGTTTCACTATTAGGCTAAGTTTTACAACTCAGCTAGGGTGCATATTTAGTGATAACAATAACATAGCTTGGTCATAGGCCTTGCTAAAGTCTAATTTTATCATCATGCACTTTTGATTCAATCTTTCTTCCAGATGAATTATCCTATTTACAAAGATTATATTGTATGTGATTTCTTGCCTCAGGGTGAAGCCGCTCTATGCATCCGATATGATATGGTTCAATTTTTTTCATCCTATTGGCCAACACCTTTGCTATTTATTATGTGAATGTGGAACATTCCACCTTCTCAGGAACTAAAGCTATTATTGTATTATTTAGGTCCTTCACAAACTTGTACTTTGTTCTAAAATCTCCTACAATATCCCACACGTCTTTGTTAATAAATTTCCAACATTTAAATGATAAACACAAAGTCAAGAATCCATTTGGCTCAGGACCCTTGTTCTGGTGGAGTTGAAAGGAAACAATGGTTATCTATTTTTTTTGTGAAAGGCTCATTCAATTTATTTTTTTATCCATGCCAGTGACCAATGAGAAAATACAACTCAAAATTCCATCAATTTTAAGGTTGTCAAAGGAATCATAGGGATCAAGTAATTTTCGAAAAAAATCTACAATTGCAACTTCCACATCATTCTTCGTAGAGACCACCACTCATGTCGAGTTCATTATTGAATCTATTCTATTTTAGAATCTCTTTAAATCTTGGTTGAATTATGAAGGAATTTAGTATTTAAATCTCCTTCCAACAACCATGTATCTCTTGCTTGAGATCTCTAGTACATTTCTTCTCTTGCCAACACTTTTGTGTGCTCAACAAGGAGAGCTTTTTCCTTGATGTAGTCTGCTTGGAACATCCTGTTTTGGATTACCTTTCCATTCAACTCTAATAATTCTTTCTCAATACATTGCCTCTCTTTGAAAATGTTTTTGAAAGATAATTTAATCCATTCCCTCAATTTACCTTTTAGAAATTGTAACTTTGACATAAATATGAAGTTTTTTGTGCCTGATTTTATTGGTGCCTCTTCCCACCTTTTGCCAATTAGATCCGCCAAGTCTTCCTTCTTGAACCACATTTGTTCAAATTTGAAATGACTTTTCATTAGGGATAGATAGTTCTTAATATTCATTTTTGTGGGGAAGTGGGATGGATGACATAATTAAAAAATATATCATCATCTCTATTAAATCAACTTAATCAATTAAATTATAATCTTTTAATAAAATAATAACTAAAAAATTGCCATATTTATTACAACATTAATACATAAACATTATTATATGAAATATATAGATATTTAATTTTATCTTTTTATAAAAATTGAATCTAATAACCATTAATTTATTAGCAAAATTAAGTAATTCATAAAATTTTCTTCTCTACAAAAATGAAAGAGAGACAAGAAAATGCAAACATAAAGAAAAATGCATATATATAAAGATATCTCAACTCTTTTATAGTGATAGAAATCTATAATAAGAACAAAATCACCTTTTAACACTTCTTCAACATATCCATAACACACTAAGATTCATTCTTAATAATAATATATCAAATAATTCATTGGATAGTATTTCTATTTGCAAAATAAAAATATTCATAATACATCTCCAAAACATGTACACTCATCATTAAGTACAATTATTAGTTTAATTTAATATGAAAACAATTGCCATTCATTTGGGATAATGGCCATCTATAGCGTCCCATCGGTAAAGCTTTAGTTGAATAAAAAATCGCACGGGCCAGTCGCGGATCGAATCGGATCAGATTTGGAAAGAAACACACATCAATCGCCATGAACACACAGTAATTTCCATGAACACACGTTAAAAACAAAACTTTATCCTTCGTACAAATCCCAATATCAAATCAGAAATTTTTTTTTATCGTCACTCAAATTACGTACTTTTCTTTCACTGCAGATAAAAGCGAGATTATTTGTAACCCTTAAATTCCAGACAACAGAGAGGCACTGAGTTCGAACCTCGGGAGCCTGCTAATAATCTGCACTAAACAGTATAGTTCTGGATTAGACTATATGGAGGTAATCTATTTCTGATTTTTTTATAAACTGTTATAATGCTGTGGAATTTTTTTTCTAACTGTCATCATGGATTGTCAAAATTTTATGCCTGTAAAAGTGATGTGCTGTAAGAACAATTTTGCTTGACAGCTCGCGCGCATTTTATTTCCTTTTAATCCGTAAAGTCCTTTGATGTGACAGGTGCACTAATATTTTGTGGGGGTGAGGGGAGGGATTTACGGTTGTAAAATGTTTTTGTTGTTACTACGGAATGCGTGGGGTTCCTGCGATAAAAGATGGAGGAGGATTATTATAATAATATATTTATATGCATGCTTTTGAATTAAATAATCTGAAAGAGGAATAGAGTATTTTATGACAGTTTATGATATCGGAGATGTCATCCATTGTTTTGTGCATTTTTTCCTTTTAAGGGTTTGGTGGATTTGTTACAGAGGATTGTAGTGCAGGTTTTGTAAGGTTCGATATTCGATCATACGACCTTATTGCTCTATGACCCTTGTTTTGGTGTTTTTTCAGTGTTCAGTGCGTCGTTGCCGTCATTTCGATGATTTTTTGAAAAAAGTTTTTGTTCTTTTGTGTTTGTGTTCTTTGCTCTGCGAACATCATTTTGATAACATTTCTGGTTAAATGTTTACACTCCTCTTTTGCTGCAAAAATGCCAATAATTGTTGTAAAATTTGCCAGCTGAGTGTATGATTTTTGCTAATTTAACCCAGGAAGGGGGAGGAACTAGAAATAAACAAACAATGGTGAGATTATGCATATTACAGGCTTGTTCTTGAATATGTTGTATAGGATGAACACAAGACCTGAAAAACCCTTGAAGTTGTTCGAAATTTTCGAAGTGATGTTATTTGTCTTTTTCAAATGCTCTAGTGTTATGCAGACTAAACGTGTGAGCCGTTCTATTGGAGCCTTGGTAAGCTATCTTTTTAGCCCTTTTCTTTGGAATTGGCTATGCAGCCTACAAGACGGGCTTGATTTGACTATTTGACGGTATTTATTAATTAATTAAAAATAAAGTAATTAATTAAAAATAAAGTATACTTTATTTTTAATTAATTACTTTATTTTTAATTAATTAATAAATATCGTCAAATAGTCAATTCAAGCCCATTTTGTGGGCTGCATAAACATTGCCTTTTTTTGTAACTTGTCCTTCAAATTTAATTAATGTACGCATGAAAAATAAATCTAGTGATAGTGGTTCTCGAGGGTTCTAACATCTACAAGGACTCTAAATGTCCATCACAACTCTTTATATCCAACCTTGAGGGTAGTACACCCACAATTAAAGTTGCTTATGATTTTTATTTTCCATTGGTGAAACAACATGAAGAATATTCTTGACAATTCAAAGCAAAAAAAATTTGGACAAAACTTTCTGGTCAAAATTTTGAAATCAAAAGATAATTCAAATGTGCAATTGCTTGCTTGGAAACTACTTCACTGCAAGCTACCCATTGATGACATGTTAAAATGTATCAGGTTATAGTTGATTAAATGTCATTTTTTGTTTAAAAAATGAAGATATAAGGCACACTTTTTGGGGATGCCAGTTCGTCAAAAAATAATGGAATACTATATTTAATGACTTTCTTGTTATTTTTTTAGCATAAACTAAGATGGAAAGATGCCCTTTTTGGGATTGAGCTTCATGATAATGTTGTTGCTCTAGTGTTAGACAGGTTATCTTGTTGCATTAATGGAGAAATAGATGTAAAACAATTTTCAATATGCATAATGATCACCAAGAATTTGTAGTGTTAAAGCTTTACTTTGATACATTCGATTGTCTTGCTTCCTTGTTTTCGCAATTGCAGACAAAATCCAAAAAGAATCTTAATTTAAAGGTTCAGATTCAACAAATCAAGCTTTAGGTGAATCAACTAATAAGTAAAAAGCGTCTTCATATTGCTCAAGCTCTATGGTCTTAGTTCTGATGTAATTTTGTTGTTGGTTCTATTCTATTTGTTGTTCTTCATTATATTTATTGTTGTTGTTGTAATTATTATAGCTATGTAATTATTGTTGCTTTGTAATTTTGCTATAGCTGAGATTGTCTAGTCTATTTCTTGATCATTTTGTTTTGGTGATCATTTTCTCTATAGTTTATAACTACATTTTATCCTATGCAACTTGCATTTATTCAATATATAAAAAAACATAGAAGAATATTCTTATAATATGTTATTGGAAGCTTATTCAGTTTCATCATGCATTGACTGTATTTTACACAATTTTGTCCAATATTTGCTTGAAGTTAAAGGGAGCAAAACCCCTTTGGCTTCTAAGTTTGCTATGGGTATTCAATTTCCAAACTTGTTTTTAGAATGTTATCAAAAAACATATTTGTCGATATTCTAAAAATGAGCTCTTTTGTTAATGTATAGATTTTGCTTACATCATACTAATGCTCTGAAAACATGTATAATTTCATTTTAGTAAATTTTGGTAATGTGGTCACAAGTCACAAGTTTTTTTACTATCTTGTAGGTGCTTATAGGTACTTGATGCCACCATCACCCCAAGTGTTTGTGGCATGTGAATTAGCAATCTCTAATGATAAATATACAAAAATAAAAATTTTGTTGATAGTAGGGGAAAAAAATATTGTAATGAAGTTGTGGTTTTGGATAGTGTTGTTTATCGGGGGTATCTTTTAGAATATGTAGATTTTGGGGATAACTTTACATCCACAAATGTGATAATTCTATTCTTAAAGTACATTCCAAGGAATTGTAATGTGTTCTTGGAGTGTTTTCTTATGTTTATAATTATATTTCCTTGTGCTATTATAGCCTTATGCCTTTGTTCTCTAACTTCAACTTTAAACTGTTGACATATAAGTTTTTTCTTTTAGTATACACCAATTTAACACTTATTGATATAATTTTTGGCACATGTATTCCTTTTAAAAAACATCAATATTCAACAATTCATATGATAGGTTAGTTTCACTATTTTTTTTATTTTTTTATTTATTTTTATGATGGACATAAAATGGTTCATGAATTTGAATTTTTGCACCCTTATATTCATCTAAATCCATTTTTTTTCTAATCAATTAAAATGCAAATGATTTTCACCTACCCAAAAAAATAAACATGCTTAGATTCAACTTAACTATAAAATTTGTGATGAAAGCCCATATGGTAAATAATTACACAACATGTTGCAATAAGAACATATGTCCTTTGTTTTTTTCTTTTGTTATATGTACTTCAAGGTATAATGTTGTTCTAACAAAGTACTTTAATTTATATAGAAGAAAATCAATTTAAAAATTTATTTTTTTTGTTTTTGATGGAGGATTTTATATCATCATGAGTTTGTTTTTGCTGATACCTTTTGAATTTTCTTTTGTACTAACTTATAGCAAGTAATTGAATTATTAAATCACTTTGCACTTTTAGAACTCATTATAGTTTATATTTTATTTTTAGTTTTACCATTAAAATTATTTACAATTACATTAAAATCATCCAAACTAGTCATTGAGTGACACAAGGCATTGGATGGTTTACATTTAGAATGTTTTGTATGAGTTGAACCTAAGTTTGAACATAAAGGTTGTTTCCAAGGGAAAACAATATGAATAAGTGAATGTACGTGATGAAATGTGTTTATGGCACAAGACTAAATAGTCACAGGTTCCTTATCCATGTTTTTTGAAACCCAAAAAGTTGTCTCATGTTTTTAAACATCATTAAGGCTTCCATAAAACATCTTTAAATCTGTGAAGAAAATCTTTACAAAGCTACCCAAAATCAAATAGTCATAATGTAATATCATCAAATCATCATTAATGTGGCAATCTAATTTGTTGTCCAAAAGAAGAAATAAAGGTACCTAAAGTAGAAGCTTGTTGAGAAAGTCTAACTATGGAAGGTATAAGGTGACTGAATCTACTATTTAAAAAGGCTATTGATGTTTTTTCTATATCTCAATGAGTATGGAATTCTAAAAGAGAAAATCTATATTGAGGTGCCATTTATAGGGCTCTATTTATAATGATGGCGACCTATACTTTTCTATGCTTCACCTTTACCTTGAGTTTCACTTTATTTGTACCCCTTTCATAACCCTATTATATATCGGTTTTAACTTCACATTAACCTTTAACACTTTGTCTTCAAAATGGAGATAATGTTTCTATGACCAAGAGCTTTTCCAACACTATTTTACATTCTTGGACGAGCTTGGATTTCTTATGCCATGAAACTATTTATAGTGAATATCTTATTTCTCATTTATTAGGGTTTTCAATATGTATGAGCATAATTCTTAATTGCTTCTCTAGGACATGGTCTAGTTATTAACATATTTAGAAATGGTCATGAAGAACAGTGAGTTGGAAGTGATTCAAAAGTGGCGGGTATTGTTGGGAGCACTGGGGCACATCTCTCCAGAGCTATTGAGTTGAAATTGGATGAAGTTTGGGGAGGTTGTGAGGCTCAAGGTGGGTGTACAAGTCTCTAGAAAGTTGTATATAAAATCTTCTAGGAACTTGGGAAATAAAACTTGTAAGCAAAGTGTAGAATACCACCTATGAGTTTACTATCTTATAGTGCACACGTTATAAAACTAACACATCTTATTGAATTAGGAGTTGAGGATCAATTGGAGTACTTATGTTGGTGGCACCTTTGAGGCTTTTCGAAGAGGAGTTGTGTCACTGGATTTTATCTTTCTCTTATGGCATTGATAATGTTCTTCTTACTATTTTCTCCTAATATATGCAATTTAGCTATATTAGTGTATTCAATATGAATCAATCCTTAAATCTATGTAAAATTTGCTTATGAAGCCTTGTATATACATTGCTACAACAATCAATTGTCTATTATAGTTGTTTTTTTCATAGAAGGGATTAAAATATTAGAAATTTACATTAATTCCCTTATTTTGGTCTGGTGTTTGGAGAGTCAAATCATTTATTGCCAATGATTCTCTTGGATTGGTGAAGTTCAACACAATTGAATTTGTATTCAAAATTTGAGATTCTATATAAGATAGTACCTTTTTCCATATCTCTTTTTTTGCAATTGACCCACAATAGATCTTGGGTACCACATCCATAAATCAATCACATTGAGCACTAAAATGGTAGATGCTATATTGTGTGTTGAAATCTTGTAGCTGCCCAAAATGCAAATAATTTATTGAATGACATTTGGTTTCTTGATCAACGAGTAATCAATTATTGTGAAACTTAAAAGAGGCATTACGGGATAACTATGCAGTCAAAGTTCAACAAAGGTATTTGTTCAGGAAAAAATTTCTAGGCTTATATGTGTTTTATTTTTCAAATAAAGAATATACATATGATTCAAAGGCACTACATGCATATCTATATGGTCAATATTCACCAGACTTTCCCTAGACTCTACCTACACCATCACAACCACATAAACATAAATGGAATGTCTCACAAAATTTAAATCTAGGTCATCATCATGGCAATTTCTCTATATATAATAAGTCAAACAATGTTCAACTAAGATAATTTAATGACTGAAAATATACCCTAACATTTTGGGGAATTTTTTTGATAAAAATATAAAACCTATAGTTAAAAGTTAGGGCAATATAAGTTATTATATTGTTTACTTTTTTATTTATTAAAATAAAAATATATTTTTGGCATACAAGCCAATCCATGATTGCTCACCCTTAAAGCACATGGAATCATTACCAAACTAGATTACCATAAAACTCTATAAGTTATAGAGTATCAACATTTGTAAGCTCCTTATGCGTGTACTTGTCACTTATAAAGAACAATGTGATTCTTCTTTTGGGTCTTCCTAAATTGGTTTCATTACACAACTCATATGTTTTTCTTCCAATTGATTTTTATAAGTGAAGTGTAGGTCAAGGAAAAGTCATTATGTGTTGGGATCCTTGTGATTGCTTTGCTGAAATGATAATAGAATCAAAGGTTTCCTTTGTATTGCATAATGTCAAAGGGATTAAATTATCCTCAAAAGTGTGTAGTGAGTGTATTGATCAATCATTGTTTTATGAAAGGGTATGTGCAGGATCATCATGGAAAAAACAAGCCCTTAAGTGGCAATGAAAATTCAGAAAAATTAGAGTTAGGCAACTTGATGTAAAAAATTGAATAAGTTATTTATATTATTTCAAAAATATGTAAGAATAGAATCTATGGAAAATCAAATGTAGTTTCTAAAATACTAGGTTTATTTTTCTAAAAAAAAAATCTATTTGGTGAAAAATTGAAATTTCCATGTAGTAGTACTTAAATTTCAGGGAAAAATTAAGAAGTAGGTGTTTGTCTGACCACCCTAACCATAATAAAATGATAAT
>VDFB02101157.1:0-13548 GCA_007258455.2 Sequoia sempervirens
TTGGTCCCCCTCTCTTACGGGTTAATTAGATTAATAGGTGAAAATGAG
The DNA here is from genome assembly GCA_007258455.2 of Sequoia sempervirens. Taxonomy (NCBI): domain Eukaryota; kingdom Viridiplantae; phylum Streptophyta; class Pinopsida; order Cupressales; family Cupressaceae; genus Sequoia; species Sequoia sempervirens. Next base: position 49 of record VDFB02101157.1, read on the forward strand.
GTAGTTAATTAAATAGTTAGGCTTATTTAATTAAACAAGTGAAAACAAGATAGATTTAAGGATGAAATGATGTTAGTTAGCCAATGTGATCCATTGAGACATTTTTAGGTGTATACAAGCATAATATGCATCTAAATCACAACTCAAAGAAGCATATGATCAGTAATTGAAGATAATAATTGAAAAGATAATTTTATTTTATGTGTTTAACCTCCTATCCTTCAACTTGACCAATTTACTCACTCATGTAACTGCTTTAAATTATTAAAGTATTAAAATGTGATCACACAATAACTATTATGCATATCCAATACTATGTGGTCATTCATAACTTATAAAAGTACAATCTATATACTCAACATACATTCCAAGATGATATTCATGCATTCTGGAATACATGAATATCCTCTTTTTATATATCAAAATCAATGTGCAAATGGAATCTTAGTCCTATACAAGGTTATTGGGCTGATCAAATCCAATAACAATGTACAAATTAAAAAAAAAGATGACACAACAAATCTCACAATGTATTTTAAATGATAATATTAAATTATTACCACCTAGAGAGTACATAAAAAATTACTAGCTCTAATCTTCCTTTAAGAAACCAGGTTAATTAAATTTTAATTTACTTCTAGGATGAAGATTTGTTTAATTATATTTTTGGATGAAGTTTTGGATACACAATGAGGATACCTCACATTGACAACCATGTTGTAAACCTAATAGTAAAGTGGAACACAACTTTTATTGGGGATCTCATCATAAATTAATACTAAGGGTACATAAAATAATTATTAGATTGTATATGATGGATAGATGCAAGAAGATCAGTCCACAAAATGTGGAAGTTTTTTCCTCAGACAAAAACCCAAAATTGGCTTCAAGAAAATGAGATCCCATTTTTTAATAAACGGGATCCCGTTTAGGTTTGGGATACTGAACCTAAAATCAAAACGAGATCCTATTTTTCAAAAAATGGGATCCCATTTACTAATGGTGTCCTGACATGCCTTGAGGAATGGGGATCCCAGCTTTTCCTAAGCAAGATCTACTGATTTTGTGAAGCAGGATCGGGTTTTGCTTAAAAATAGGATAAAGTTTACATAAAAATAGGGGATCTTACAGAAATGGGATCTCATTTTATATTAGTATTTATATTTTGAAAAAATGAAACATCATTTTCCTTGCGTCGGAAGATAACGATTGAAGGAGAAAACGGCAACCTCAAGTGGGCGGGCTAATTTTGCGTTACACCCCGGTTTTAATTTTTAAAAAGAAAAGTTAGATTTTTAGTATGTTTTTCATTTCTATAGGTTTTGCATTTTTGATACGCCTTGTAATAAAAGTGTGATTTGTAAAAATCAAAGAAAAATGAAAAAACCTGGGCGTGAAAAACAAAAATCAACCTTAAATTGACAACCAAAGAAAAAAGGTACGGCCTTTGAAATTTAATTGTTCAAATCAAACAAAAATTACATTTAAGAAATACGTTCTTTTGAAACCTAAATTGAAATCAAAAAAATTTCATTGAAATCCCTAATTGCTTCTTGAAACCCTAAATTGAATTCAAACAAAAAAATTGCATTTGAAAACCCTAAATTGAAATTAAACAAAAAAATTTGTATTTGAATACCCTGATTTCAAGCTTGAATATTTGAAAATTGAAAAAAATTATTTGCATCGAGCTTTATGTTTTAAATTTCATTTGCATAGTATGGATACAAGTATGTAGGCATGCCTATGGAAGAAATTATTCCATAGATTTAGGTTGATACATAGTAAATTAGGATCCTTGATATTGAGAATGAAAAAGGATTTTATAAATATTATACATTTAAATGTGTATTCATTAAGTTATCTAGACATGTTGAGACACAATCAATTAAACATTATGAGCATAGATATAATTATATTAGAAAGCAATATGTTAAACCTTACTTGTGGGACTAGTGGATCATTAGAATTCATATAAATTGTGTGTTTCTATTATGGATTATGGTCAATTAGTTTATGTATTTATTACCATATGGTAAATTAATAGATCTAAATGTATGCATAATTTATGATGCTTCTAGGGATAACTTTAAGAACACCCCACCTTGGTGAAGGTGTGAAATCTTGGCGAATCTTGTATACTCCATGATAAAAATATTTATTTTATAGGCAATTTTTTTCATTTTTCAAAAAAAAAATCTCAATTGGCGAATCTTTTGTAATCGCTAGAAGTCTGTGGAAAATCCTAGCAAATTGCAATTTTTTGTAAACCAATAAAATATTTTTCATTGAAAATTGAAACCTTTTTCCAAACCAATACAATATTTCCATTGGCGAATTAAACCTGTTTTCAAAACAAAACAAAATATTTATGTTGGTGATTAAAACTTTTTTTCAAACCAAAAAAAAAAATTCATTGGTGAATTAAACATATTTTCAAATGAATAAAAGAAAATTGGTGAATTAAACATAATCTCAAACTAATAAAAAAATTTAGTGTAAAATGGTATGCCAATAAAAAATCATAGTGTGGTTGGCAAAAATATCAAATGCTACAATTACATATTGTTTTATTCCAAGACAAATTTTCTACACATTCAAATTCCTTCATAAAGTGTTTGGAATGGGGACAAATTTCAACATATTTATTATGTTTGAAGCCGGATGTCAGTGCAAATTAATATAACCCATGATCATTCAATGAATTTTTGATGGATGACTATAGTTGCATTCAGGAAGCAAATATCTAAAGCACTAGACTTGCAAATTGAAACCTAGGGAATAACACTAGAACCCTTAGATTTCCAAATATCAATGGTTGAATTTTATTACTTATTAAATCACTTAAAGTCATGACAACCAAAATGATATTTTATTATTGACTAGCCATCAGTAATGGAAGGTCACTTAAGTTATGACTTAAGCCTTTGGAGTCATCATGGTGACCGGCCCCTCGACCTAGGCAAACGATGGGTTTGAGAAATGAACGGTTGAGATAGGGTGACGTGGGTCAACCTTGACCGCTCCCACCAGCCCGCAAGGGACCCAACCCCATCTCTCGTCCCTCAATGGGGAGGTGGGAAGTGCCACATGGAATGATCAAAACCTTTGAAGGAACTATAGCAAGGTGCGAAATATTAAGGAAATATTGACATAAGGTTGCGTAGTGTTAAAGCTTGCGCTACTAAAGGAGCCTTTTAAGCACATATTTTAAAGGTAAGCAAGACATCTTAATCTAGGTTGTCCATCTAGTCTGAGGGTTATGCACAAGAGAATGGTCTTAAGGTAAAGAGTACATAGATGTGAAGCACCAAATTGAATCTAGGTTGCTCCCCTCTAGCTTGTGGGGGACCCACCTACATCTCTCATCCCTCAATGGGGAGGTGGGGAAGTGCCACGTGGAACAATTAGAACTGTTAGGAACTATAGCATGGTGTAAAATATTAAGGAAATATTTTGACATAAAGTTGAGTAGTGTTAAATCCTGCACTACTAAAGGAGACTTTTAAGCACATGTTTTAAAGGTAAGTAAGACATATTAATCTAAGCCATCCATCTGGGTCAAGGGTTATGCACAAGCGAATGGTCTTAAGTTAAAGAGCACACAAATGTGAAGCGCTAGATTTAATCTGGGCCGCTCCCCGCCTCCCCGTTGCTGAAAGTTGCACACAAGTTAAACCCAACGAGGAAGTGGGGAGGATGACACATGGATTTTCTTAGCATTCACAAAGATGGTGGAGCTCACGAGTAACTTGGAATAATATTGTCACATTTTTTTGAAATAATATTGTCACATCAATGATCAAGTGGTGAATTAAATATTAAGTGTGAGTATTTGATGTCATTGTCTTTGTTCTAACTTCTATATATACTTCACCAACTTGATGTTCTTCATATCATTTATAATATATTTAGCTTTTATTTCTTTCTTCTCTATTCTTAATTTAACTATGATATTATGGAGTCTTCATGGCGTGTCATGCTACCCAAACGTTTTTGGGAGAAAAGAAGTGACAATGCATACGACAGATGAAAGTTGGGTATGGTTTTTACAATTCCTTGTGTGTAGGTTGAGGATACTATAAGAATAATTATGGGTAGGGAATGGCTTCAAAACAACCCCCGTGCTCTATATTATGAGGTATCTTCAGCTTTCTTGTCCAATTGAATGGATATTTTTCTCGATAAAGATTTGGTGAAGACACTAGCAATATGTTATTTGTAGCCTTTCATTTACTCTATTTGTTCATTGGAGTTGGCACTAGAGCATTACAATTTTGAAAGTGGGTTAGCACTTGTTGATGGAATCTTCTAGAAAATGGAATTTCATTCTTCTATAGTGTAGGCTCTTGCCCTGGTTAATATGAGATGTGGTTTGTTGCATGATATGAAAAATGAATCATTAAAGAGTGGAGTTTTGGAGGAAGGTTTTGGGTGATTTTCTTTTCTTCTCTATTGTTACTTTGTTAAATTTGATTCACCTTCTAGTCAAACACCCAATTGATGGCCTCAACTATTGTTACAAAAAAAAATAGTAATGAATTGTGTGACATGTCACATGTTTGTATGTTATTGTACAACGTAACAGTTCTTGTAATATGTATTTTGTGATTGATTTTTTGTCACAATTAGTGGCTTTTTGCCCAGGCTAGCTATGTAGTATGTACTTCAATCTTTAGCTACTTAAATTAAAATACTTTTCATGGATCCATTCTTGTAAATCCTTTTTGCTTTGTTCAATAGAAAAATGTCTCTTTTAAAACTAATAGTAATTATCAACATATAGTTCTGATCATCAGTGAGCAAAATTTATTGTGACTTATTAGTGGACATTGATAATGATTAAGGTAAAACAAGCCATTTAATTCTCTCTTTTCAATTCCTCAAAGTACTCTACATTTCACTTAATTCTCAATCCTTTTGAATAAAGTGTGGTTGTGGTACTACGGGCGGCGGCACAGATTAATGCCATATGAACATCCAAAGCAATTGATTAGATATCTTTATATTGAAAACTAAACGATGTATTATAGATGATGTCATTAATCCAGTGATCAAGTGAAACAAGATTTGCAATGATTTTATATCATGAGTGGCGATTTTGATAGCTTGTCAACTTGAGGTATAGTTTTCATGTAGCCAGATGTCAATCAAATTAGACATTTTAATTGTAAATGTAAGGATTAAGTTACATGAATCAATTAAGTTGGTTTTTTGGTTTGCACAAATTGTGCTTATCATTATACCCAACCTCACTTTTGACATGACTCACAAGTAAACAAATATCAGGTTGGTAGTGGCACTAGTGGCCCATAAATAGGGATAGTGAGCACAACTGAAATAATCCGTTGAAGGCTATTGGCTAAAGGCTTTACTATTGAGTGCAATGTTCTAAATTGTCATAAGGGTTTTGATTTTGTAGGGTTAATAATGATTTAGGAATAATATGATGTGGTATTATTGGGGATACTCTAAATTCTCCTTCCTCCAGCTATGTAGGTATAGAGTAAAAGACCAATTTCCTTCAAGTTCAAAATGGGTGGAACTGGAAATAAGTTGATCTGGTTCACCTGACTTCTAAGGAAGGTTTTGAACCAGGATGAGGAGCTCTAATGAAGATAAGTGTTATCCCAGTGCATGGAGGTTGCATGAAAAAAATGGGAGCAAATTTACTACCCCTCATCTTTTGCATGACTCTAGTTCTCAAAGGGGATAAGTACATTTTGTATCTTCACAGCTCCCATTTCCCTAGCATGGTTGGCCAGGAAAATCTCTTGCATTTATTTTGAGAGCCGCATTTGTATCACATTGTCACCAACAAAAGATTGGAATCAATTTGTAATCCATTGTCATGAGAAGCATCTTGGAATCAATTGTGTCTATGTAATGTGACTTACACAAAACATGAGCTTGCATGCTCTACAACTACTCATCTTTAAAAACATATGGAATAATGTAACATTGTAATTTAGTTGTAATAAAATAAATGGTTGTGTTATTCTTCATTATTCATTTACAATAAAGAATTATTTTCTGAGTACAGTGTCTATGACTCTATTCAAATCAGGTTTTTTTCCTTTTAAGAAATTAAGTATTATCTATTTATGAAATATTTGCATGCAAATTTAAAACATAAAGCAATAGAAACGAAAAAAGAAAGTTTCCATCAAATTAACAAAAAACATTATAAACACTAAAATTTGTCACTCTTGCTAGGGTTTAACGAAGTTATGAAATGTTATTGATTTCTAATGTGTTGTTTTCCTTCTCCCCCAATTCTTGGTATCATTATTTATTTTATTAAGTCCTTTGCAACATTAAGTTACCAATGGTGACCCCTTGGCCTTGATGTCAATCCTAGCACAATAAAGTTTAAAACAACTTTAAAACACATGTTTATTGTTTATATCATAAATTACTCAACCGTTCGATGAACATTTCATGGATGGTTGTAGTTGCATTCTGAAATGAAATGCACAGAGTGCTAGGCTTGCAGACTGAAACCTCTGGAATTACCCTATAATCGTTAGTTATACAAATATCAACTGTTGAGAATTTTTAGAGAATTTATTTCTAAGTTTCATTACGAAAATGTAACGTACTAATTGTAGAGTCTAGTGGCAACATGTTGATGTTTCATTAACTTTAATATTCAAAAACAAAAAGTAAACTTTCTACTACTAAGTGATTTTATTTTTAAGTGATAGTTTCAGCACACAGGGAAATTTAATATTGCTCATTGCAGTGCACCATGGAGATTCTGGGTTCAAACAAAGCCAATCAGTATTAATCTTTTCAAGAATCAAAATCTAGGTAAGTGAGATAAAATTCCTATGGCTACATTTCATTGTTTCTTAAAATATTATTTTATCAAACTTTGAAGTTTGGGTTTAGGGTTTAGAGACTTAAGAAAAATTAAGGACTAAGAGGGAATTCACAATTTCACATTGTATAAGCATAGTCTATCACTAGTACCACTAGCAAACCAAAGAATTTTTTTGGGAAAGGTAGAGCAAAATTGGATAAAAAATGCATTATACTAGATTGCTTAAAACCCCAAGTTTCATTGATGAATACCATGATATTTATGATCCTAAAATCTATGGTAGGCGTGCCTTCGAACTTCGATTTTCATTTGAGAATAAGGCTGCAAAACAAATGCAAGTTAATAGTTCTAGTTTTCACTGATGACTACCCCAGGTTTCATTGATGAATACCATGATAATTTAAAAATGCATTATACTAGATTGCTTAAAACCTGGGGTTTCATTGATGAATACCATGATATTTATGATCCTAAAATCTATGGTAGGTGTACCTCATAACTTAGATTTTCATCTGAGAATATGGCTACAAACCAAATGCAAGTTAATAATTTTAATTTCTTAAAACCCCAAGTTTCATTGATGAATACCATGATATTTATGATCCTAAAATCTATGGTAGGCATACCTCAGAACTTAGATTTTCATCTGAGAATAAGGCTTCAAACCAAATGCAAGTTAATAGTTCCAGTGCACCATGGGCAAGTGGATTAGGGTGCATGAAGCTACATGAGGTTTTCCCTTGCCCAAAATTTATCATGGTCTGTGCCCAAAATTATGATGATAAAAAAAGAGCAATTGTTAATAAAGATAGAAAAGAAGAATTGTTATCCATTAATGTAGAAGAACTTGGAAAATTGTTGGGGTTTACAACTGAAGAATTTGGAAATGTCCACATTGACCTAGAAAAGCTTGCTAGTGATTATCAAGCAGTGGATGAAAGGAAAAAAAAATCTTTCATAAATAAAATAGTTCAAGATAACATACAACTTAGAAACAAATTGAAAGGTAATCAAAAGCCTCCTAATGATTTTGATATTTTTAGACCATGGGTTCATGATACTATTTCCATGCTAGCATTTTTCCTCAGACTGGATAGCAATTTGGAAGTTGGTGCAAGCCTCCTTGAAATGGTATATAATATCCATTTTTCTTTTCCATCTCAACCTATCAAATATAACTTTATTGAGCACATTGTAGAATCCATTCATGAATAATTTTTAATGATTAAAGGAGGTGCACACTCAAAGTCCACTAAGACATTTAGGTTCAAAACCTACTTGTGCTATTTTTTTCTATTCAAATTTAGTGGAATGTTTCAAACCAACAAGCTTCAAATTCAGCCCTATAGTAATGTTGAGGAAAAGAAAATGGCTCCAGTATATGATTGGACCACTAAGATAAGGATGCATGATTCTTGAAGGAACTATAGTCTACAATAGACTACTTTTTGGCTCCATTGCATCAAGTAATTATAAATACTCCAATTCCTAGATTGCCTATGTCATGTGGAAATTTCATTTAACTAAGAAAAGAAATACAATTGGTCAATTGGTACTTAATGGAAGAATATATTGTGCTAATACTTTATGGATTAGGAGTAGAGCCATACAAACTTCCAATACATGTGATAGAATGCCCATTTTTGCATTGGAATATGTAAGGAAGATGTAGAGTAATGATGAACTACACTTTATCGGTTAGCAAAAGAATAACTTATTTCCTTCTTTACCTTTTTCATGTGGAGGGTTCACATTCGCGAGAAAAGCATTTAGTGTGGCACGTGATCTTTTGAAAAAAAAAATTGATGTTGTCTGTCACTGGCAGTATGATCCATGTGACACCATCAAATCAATGATTGTGGCCAATAGGAATATTATGTTGGAATGAAAATTCATGCCTCTAGAGTATGAATTGGCCATGGACAACTATGCATAGTGCTTGATGACTGCTCTTCAAATTAGGAGGGGAAGCTCCCTCTTATGCTGATATGCGTGAAAAAGTAAAGTAATCTAATTCCTATCTTTTTGACTCAACTAGAAGAGGCACAAGGTTAAGAAACCAAACACATTGTAGATAAGGATTTTCTCTAGTTTTTCAAATCATTAACTACAACTAGGCTAAATGCTAAAATATCCTATTTCCTCAAGAAACAGAGCATGAGGACTTAGGAGCAGGGAATTGGTTTTACGATAATCTTTAAGTCAAAATTTCCAAGGAGATGACGAAACCTATCTGAGGCATAGGATGAAAGAAATATTATTGGAACTACATCAAACAATAAGCTCCACTTCTAAATTCCTAAGGAGATGATGACACCTATCCAAAGTGTAGATATGAAACAAAACTTATTAGACACAACATGAAATAATAATTGGGACAGTAGATTGCATATCGGAACATGCATAACAATAAATGATCAAACCAAAAATTATACTTAATCTAAGGTGAACAAGTACCATAATAATAACATTTAGGTAAGGCAGCTCAGCTATTTATTATCACAATAAAAGTTCTTGAAAAAAATACAAAATGGCAATACTACAGGTAAGGTTGCTCAACATGTATGCTATCACGTGAAATTTTTAAATACAAATGAGCAAGAATGCTCTTATTTATAGACCTCAAAGATGTAGGGAACCCTAAAATCACCTTGAGTTAACATAAGTCTTGTAAGCATGCAAGATTTATTGCTAAACCTAAATAAATGAAACTATACAGTTAACTAGAAAACTACCATCAGTTAACCAAAACAAGACTAAACTAAATGGACATGTGCAACACGCACATCCTTATTGAAATGAAAGCTAACTAATAACCAACATCAATTAACAGAAACTAAAAACTAAATGAGAACTCCAATTGTACATAGATGATTCCAAGATAAACATGCCATGATATGTGGAACAACAAGTTAACTCAAAAAGAGGCATCAAGTTAATTGCTATGTCTGATGTCTCTCCTAGAAAGGTGGGACGTCCTGATCTAAAGTTCATTGGCCCTGATCTTGGGAAATTAACCCCTCCACAAGGTCGTTGACTACATCACCATTTGGGGCAATGATACTCATTTGAAGCACAATGTGTGTTCACAACATCTCCTGACTGCCCATGATCTGACTTTGCAACTCCTCTCCAGTCCTGGCTACCTCATCAAATAACGCTGACATTACTGTATGTTGATCCAACTTATAGCCAACGAAATCTCCATTGAAAATACCATGAATGAGCACCTGCAACTTTCACTATGCATTGGTGAGCTTGATGTACTCACCATCCTCACATTGATACTTGAAAGGGACTCGTGACATGAAATTTCTCACATACTAGATAACACCAGTCAGCTATTCTTTGCACTCGGCCAACTCTGTAGCAATTGTCTCATGTATTTTTTCCTTGAAGTTTAATTGTGTTCTCCAAGTAAAAATAACTTCCTTATCTTCTTCATCTATGACTGAGTCATATGTTGTCCTCGGGTGAGAGATCATGATCTCATTCCTTGGTTTTTCAACCACCAAGTCTCGCTCTTCCTCCTGGATTTTTGAGTACGAAGTTCATGAGCATTGCACTTCAATTGGTACAATTTTGAAAGTGTGAAGCAACCTCTTGTGATGAAATACTCCTCCCAGTATTTTAAGTGCTTCTCATATACAACCAGCTGATTTAGTTGATTTTGCTCTGCTAGTAACTCTAACATCTACAGGAGAAAGGCGGTGAAATTCTCAATGTTGTGCATAAGGTTGGAGATATACTAATGAAGCTAATGGATTTCAGCCTTGAGGGAATCTTTATCTTCTCCATCCTTTATGACTCTCTCTTTTATGCTCTCTGTTGTGACCTGAAGGAGATCAATGTCATCTTGACGTGTGCTTTTTCCAAGATTGACTTTTATCAAGGTGAAGTCTTCAACTTCTACCTCGTCCAAGTTCTTGTCCTCTGGAGGTGCAAATGTCTCTATTATGATTTCCTTATCAACATTCCTCTCAACATGGAATTGTTTCTTTATCCTTTTGTCTGGTGTGCCCTAGTAGACATGATCAAAATCTAAGAAATCCAGTTTGCAGGATGGCTACCTCCTCTTCCTAACTAGCTGACTCTCAAGCCAAGATGAATCTCGACTAATCTTAGTAGAAGGATCAGTGCTACTCATAGGAAATCTCAATGAGTGTGAATGTGTGGAAGCACTAATACATGTGGCAAGTCTAATCCCAAGTCAATGTGAATTAGAACTGGAGACTGTTGTGGTATTGGTGATGGCATGGGAGGCTGTACCTCTGCTTCTGGCATGTTATCAACTAAATTTGTGGCAACTCCCATATGTCATTCTTGCTGGTCCAAGATACCAACTGGTGTTTTTCCTTTTGAATTTCCAAATACTTTGCTTCCCTTAGGAGGATTACTCCTTTTCTTTTGTTTTGGATTTTTCTTCGACGTGGAAGGTAGTGAAACATCCACTGGTGGCAACTCTATATTTGGCATGACTTTCCTCCTCGTCTTCTTGCTCTCCAAGTAGAGTATGTTGTTATTGATAGCCCTACTTAACCTTTTTTTTTACAAATGCATATTCCTTCACAAACCAATCAACAATTAGAAGTGGCTACATATCAACTTGTTCTCTAAAAAATGGAGGGAGTACATCCCCATCATCATCTGACAACCCTCCCACATCCTCTGACATAAAGACATAAATATGGGAGAGAGTGAACCTGTTGTAGTTGTGTTTGCACCTCAAACTCATCCTCGTAGTTGACCCAGTAGTCCTCCATAGAAGACTTGTGATAAGAGCAACTACCAAGGCGTGTTGAGTAATAACCCCAAGGGTAATATGAGCACCCCTCAACAAGGTACTTAATATTGAATCTTTCTAACTCATGTCCCATAGCCTTGGTGTCAACTATTGTCTTGCACATGTAAATGCTCATCTATAATGGAAAATTGGCAGCTGGTTTACATTTGTTACGTAAATGTGAGTGAACATCATGAAACTTCCTTAGAAACTCCATGAAAACCACCCTATCCAAAGGACAGTGGGGTAGCATGGCTGGATGACTTGCATATCCATAGGCAAAAATGAAGGTATAGGTAGGGAACTGAATAAACCAATCTTCCCATTCTACCATTGCTTCTTTGGATTCCATTGAGATGCGAACATGTAGCTCATGGTCTAGGTTCCTCACTATGTACACCAAAAATTGCTCTTGCACATGCTTGTAGTGTCGTTCAGACTTCGTGAACTCAAGCTAGTCGTAATATTGATAAAAAAAATTGTACACTGAGAATTCCCACAATGTTCAACCTGCTAAACTGGCCCTAGAAGCCAATCAGATACACAAGGTATGAACACATGTGAAACTCATGAGCAACCAAGAAGTTGGTCATCTATTTATGGAGTACTTCACTGATCAAAGAGGCCCAGTCGTAATGCTCCCTTCTGTAAATGACCTAATTCATGATATAATACATCCAAGGTTGGAATTTATGAGCATTTGCATGATCAAAAACACAATTAAGAAGGTAATCAAAATCACATACTCATCTTTGAATTCACTGCGACCCATGTTCTTTGGCAAGTTAACTTTCTTATGTTTTAGCCACTTTTCTACAATTTTACTCTAACATCTATCCTTATCAACAATGAATTCCTTCTCACACTGATCCATGGTAATGACCAAACTATTTGGATGTTAGTGAATACCAAAACACTTCTCAATGTCCCTAGGCTTGAGACTACAAATCACCTGTCCATCTACTAACTGAATTTCTCAAGTAGTAGAATTGCAATGCTTTACACAAGACATCACAAATTCTGTGCATTGAACTGAAATAGGAAGTGAAGCTGCCTCTAGCAACCCAGATTCTTTGATGTTTTGAAGTGTAATCCAATTCATTTCTTATGCATTCAAGTCAACCTCTAGATATACCTTATGCAAATCTATGTTAGCCATTCTAATGAAATCATGAATTAATACTAACTTGTTCTTTAATTTAGTTTTTGTGTACTAAATTTTGAAAAACTCACATGTTGACTGTAAACATGGCTATGTTCTAACAACTTTCTCCGGAAAGCTAAAATATCTCCTGGTGAGGCTAAAAATAGCCTATCGGGGGGGAATTTTCACAAAAAATTCCAAGACGTGGGTTTTGTAGAGAAAATGATTCTAAGAAAACCCACATCATAAATTCAAAAAAACATTTTTTAGCTTGACATGCAAAGACTTCTCAATCGAGAACTGCAAGGGTTTTAGGGTTTCTGGAAGCAACTTTTGTCAAGAAAAACTAAAACATGGGTTTTGTACAAAAGATGATTCTAGGCCAACCCAGGTCCTTTGTTTTTCAATATACTGAATATTCCTCTACCATGCAAAGGAATTTCTAGAAAAAAAGCAAAGCTTTGAAAGTGGAAGCTATGAGGCAATTTTTTTGAAAAATTCAAACACATGGGTTTTGTAGAGAAAGTTGTGCACACCACACCCAGATGATATAAACTGTAAAAATTGTTGTATACTTAGACGTGTGAGAGAAAACTAAAGAAGAGGATAGAAGAAATGAGAGAGAGAGAGAATATAGAAGTTATATTTTGTCTCTAGCTATCCTTGAATGAAGTTTGTTGAATAATCTAGACCTATATCTGCAAAGAAATCTAAAAAAAACACATATGGCGCCTTCAAATCATGCTT
>VDFB02101158.1:0-20288 GCA_007258455.2 Sequoia sempervirens
TGTAATTCAAATAGAAAATGAATAATAATTATTAATTAATTTCAAAGTAAAGCATAATTTATATTGGTGGAAATATAAGAATCTCCTTTAAAAACACTTTTCGTTTCATCAATTTGGAGTAAAAAAAAGTCGTCAGCCACATACCCTACACATACCCATCATATCGCCACTTTTTGGCCCATCATGATCCTGCACATACCCAGAGGGTGGGATAGAGTGGGAAAGAGGGTGGGAGAGAGTGGGAGAGGGTGGTAGAGGGTGGAAGAGAGTGAAAGAGTGTGGGAGATAGGGTGGGAGTGGGTTGGAATGGGTCTACCATATAAATCTTTAAAAAAACTAAATTTATTATAACATGAGCGCGTTATTTATAAATAGAGAGATGGTCATTTACTAAGAAATAATGTGAGAGCGTTATAACACGTTCATGTTATTTCTTGCACTAAAAATGGTTAAAAAAAAAAATATACCCATGATGTCGGCCCACATTCTGCATATTCTCCTAGTTGTGCACGTGCTTCGACAAAAAAGTAGCTTTTTGGTGATTGAGTGAAGTGTGCATGCATGATATTTAGATTCCACCACCGTTTTCATGATATTGCCATCACCTTTGCATGAAATAGCAGATTTTTCACGTTGGAAGGCATGTAATATGAATTCAAGTTTGAATTGCAATGATAACTAATATACAATTGAAGTTTGGAGGGGAACAAGATTTTGAAAAAGTCAAATTTTTGAGGAATTTGAGGAAATAAGAAGCAAATGCTACATAATTGGGTAGAACTCCTCCATTTGAAACTTTGGTTTTTTAGGTATGTGAAGTCTTTGTACATTTTCTTTCATTCTATTATGGATTTCTTTCATTTTTGTTGTTTTGTTTATTCCATGTTGATCAAATTGTTTGTTTGTCATGTTACAACCTTAGGTTGTTAATGGACATTTTAAATTACACAATTCTATACACCTTCCTATTACATTTTTAAACCACATCTCTTTGAGGCATTTTGTTAAATTTAACAATTGACTTTCTTTGTGTATGCTTCCAAAGCTTTCATTGAGGTATTTTGTCAAATAGTTATACAAACCAGCTCATTGCCTTGTCTATGCTACCAATTTTTCCATACATGTCTCTAAAAAATTGGAATATACTCCTAATGCATGCTCAAATAGGTTTCCAATACAAAAACCCTTAATTTTCTCATAAATATCTAGAGTTTTCTATATTTCACAACTCCAAGGCCTTCCAAGCCTCACCAAAGCATCAAACAAGTTTTTCAGGGTATGTACAAACAAAATAAACCTTCACCAGGCCTTTAACCTCATTAGATCTCAAAAACACCACTTTGGTTCCTCCTTTTCATGCCAAAAACTCACATTCTCAGCCTAAGATAACATCACCATCCCTATAGATGCCTTACCACTATTAAAAGAAACATGAAACTTGAAAACAACATATTACATGCATTTCCTCCGAATCACAGGTCACCACAGTAGGAGGAAAGGCTCCATCTTTAAATTAAAGTAAAACTCATACCCTATTGGTCTATATAGGTTGATCATGAAGAATGGAGTTTTTCGTTCACCGAAACAACCAAAGGAGTCTCAAAATAGATTGAAGTCCAAGTTAAGACCTACCACCACAGTGATTTGTTGTTCTATAGACCTAGGAACATTTAGACACTTTTATTTTACCCATTACAAAGCCTTTCAACATATCCAACAATCACCAATGCTTGTTTTGTACCAAACTGCACACATTATTAAGTTTTCTATGCTTTTAAGGGCCCAAATTAACCCACTTTTACAAAGGGACCACCTTTGAAATGTGTCCAAATATCCTAAAACCTTGGGGAAGCACTTTATATCTATCAAAACTTCAAATTATAGCATTAGATTGCAGAGATTCAATTATTTATCACCCAAACCATAAAACCCTCTCCCTAGGCTTATAAACCGTATGTTTTATATAAAGTAGCACTTGCCAAACACTCCAAAACTTGAAAACTATTGAAACAAGCCTAATATACCTTGTTCATGCTCAATATAATGTAAAATAACACTGCCCAACTTAGAAACTCAATTTCAGTCACCAAAAGCTCAATTTTGTTAAGGAAAACTCAACATATCCTCATTTGGTTTGACACCCAATCCAAGATCGTCCTCCATTCAAGTTTATCATGGCCCTTTATAATGTTTCCCTCTTAAAAAAAACCACTTCAACTTCAAAAACTAACATTTGAAAGAGGTGACCGTTGGTCTCCCTCTTTAATAGACTTTTAGAACCCTTCACTATTAGTTAATTTGACTTGACTTAGCACTTTTTGCATAGGTAAAATTATTCGTCATGCCGAAGAAACGAACTATTAAAAGGAAAAAACTAACAGATGATCAGCTCCAAGCCTTCAGAGATAAAGAGAAAAAATGGATGAGGGAATATCTTGAAAAGTAGAAATTGGGAATGATTGACGAAAACAAGCCAGTTGAAGAGGAACCTCAATTGTCAAAAAGAGAAAAGAAATTGGCAGCACAAAGGGCACAAATGTGAAAGAGTCGTGCTAGGGGAGATGCACATATTGTAGTTGGAGACACACCCTCTACCGCAAGTGAATACGAAGGGACACCATTAATCACAAGTGAATATGGAGGGACACCATCTACCACAAGTGAGTATGGTTGGACACCATCCACCACATCTGAAGTTGAGAGTACATCATCACTTGGATTTGATGAACAAGGTATGCCATCATCCCCATGTGAACCTCAAGGTATGTATTCTATTCCACCCTCAGTCAAAGGTACACAATCTATCCCACCTCAATTAAATATTGATAAAATTGCTAATGTTGAGATGTATGTACCTAAGAGAACACCACCTAGAATTTTGCATAGAAAGCAGTTTGATTAATATTGATGAGGATATTTTCAACATGGAAGGTAAGATTCCAGAATGCACTTGTAGAAGATATGCTGATAAGATTTGGAAAATGTTCTTTGAAAGGCTAAATGAGACTTGAAGATGTCAACTATTTGTTCAAATGATGCTTGGGGTTTAAAGTCAGAAACATCATGAGAACTCTTGGGTTGAGAACATTAGATGCATCAAGTGAAAACACTATTGTGAAGAATCTAATGGATGCTTATGAGAGTGTGGGTAAGACCTCATGCTCAAAGGATAGTAATGTCACCCGACGTGTCATTACATCGACTTTGGTAAGCTATCAAACAAAGAGATCTTGTCTCATTAAAAAGACAAGTGAACAAATGGGAATTAGTAGAAAAACTTTATCAAAAGCCGTTCACACCGATTCAAATGAATTATGGGCATTCTCAGGAAGACTGCCACATAAAGATAGAAAAGTTGTTGAAGCATTGAGAACACTAGTTGAAGATTACTGGAAGAATAATACAAGGTCATCTCCGAATCAAAGGGATGTTGTAAGAAGGAGAATCGGTAGTTGGGAGCCACATCCAAAGCATTTTTTGGATATGACTCAAACCCAATTTTTTCATAAATTTCAAAATGCTTATCCTCAAATTAGTATTTCTCAAATATTTTTTAAAATGCTTAAACCTTTTTATGTCAAGATAAATCACACATGCACTACTTGTTGCTGCAGACTACATATTGAATTCGCTAACCATTATGATGTTTATCGTTCTATATGTTTAGATTTGCATACTAATGATGTTTTGCAGGATTGTGGCATAGAAACCCCACCAAAATCTTCAAGAGAGTTATTATAATTTTTTTTTATGTCAAATAGAGGATGGCCAAATATTCTATAGGACAACATGCTTGGATGGTTCATGCAAGAATTGTGGTGGCTTGCAACGAATGCCAGTATGTCAACATATGGAAAGCACAAATGAGGTGGGGCATAAACTAGTAGATTTCAAGAAGTATAAAACAGTGGCATACACTACAAAATATGGGTCTCAAGCAAAAAGGTGTGATTTGGTTATTGAGAAGATTCTAGTGTATCAATTTATGCCCATGTTTCATGAGAATCTAGTGTATGAGTATGCAAGGCACACCCATAGAGCTTGATGGATGGACACACAATTCAAGCTATGCAAGGACACCTTTCCAATTGGAAACAAAGTATCAGTGGTTGAATTTGCAGAGAATTACACTCTACAGCCACAGTGTGAGGTGTAGTCACAATATTACAACTCCATAGAGGTTTCGATATTTGTGCACATAGCAATCATTCATGCAGCTGATAGTACAGAGGGCCAAATGAAGGTATTGAGGGAGTATCACTTTTATATTAGTGATGATCGCACACATTCTCTAGAGTTTGTGCAAGGTTGCTTCCAGATGTTCTATAATGATTTGGCTTGGAGGGGCATAGCATACGGTCGACATATAATATGGTTGAATAACTATGCAGCACAGTTCAAGAACTCACGCATGTTCTACTGGTTGTGTAGGATGCATCTCACTATAGGTGTTCAGCATATGTGGAACTTTTTTGAGGTCGGGCATGGAAATGGGGAGCATGATGGTGCAGGAGCATGCGTGAAAAGAGCATTAGCACGAGAAGAGTTAAAGTATAAAGATAGTGCAAAGTTGACAGATGCAAGTTCAATCGTCGAGTGGTGTAATGCTTCAATGGGTCCAAGTAATGAAGGTATGTCTTCAGTTCATAGATTTTTTTGGTTGATGGATGATACTAACATTGCACCATATGAGGATTGTTGTACAATAACAAGATCGAGTGAGCTACACTCTTTCCTTAGCTCAAATGTAGGTTCATGGAGTATCAATACACGTAAGATGGCATGCTTTTGTTCTTCATGTACAATGCAAGCCTGGAATGATTGTGAGTTAGGGGAGTGGGTTGATAAATGGTTGACAAGTTATCTTACCCCACTTCACACATATCGCCCTCTGACAACATTGGAACTAACATAGATGGAATCATTGGTCAAATTTGACCATGTATCAGATCTAGTTCAACCAGGTAATATATCTATTTGCTTAGTTTTTCAAATTCCATATTGTTATCTTGCTTTTTACTGTATTCGTAATGTTGACTAATTTCGTGTGATTTTATGCACATATCAATGAAGGGCATGTTTATGCAGTTATTGCAGATGAAGAAAACGAAGAAGGAATGAACTATTACTTGTGTCGTTGTGTTGAGGCCAAAAAGAAATTGGAAGCCCCAGTTATAGAGGGATAATATATTGAATACCCTATAGGCTCAATTGTTGCTACTGGAACGTGGCTTAGAAGGTACCCACATAAGAGTGTTAAACATTGGTTGTTTGAATTTGACCACTTGTCGTAAGATTATTCATTACTCGAACCTTGTGGCATCCAATGTTCACTTGAGAAAATATGGGGGTAGACCTTTGAACAAGACCTTGTGGAAGGCTCGTGAGTCTGACCATGAGGCAATACTTGAAACAATAAAGAGTAGAGCAGATCCATATGGTTCATTGGATTAATTTTAAAATATGTACAATGGTTAAGAAATCGCACATTAATTTATACTTGTGTATCCATCAATTTTTTGATGTGGCCTAATAAATGTCTTTTTCTGTCTAAGTAACGATGTAACATTGAATGGTGTCCCTTGTAAAGAAAATCTGCAGTTGGGGCATCAAGAGGAATATAGGCATAAAGCAATGCAACACATCCCTATTTTGATTATGAAGCCGTCTAGTGCGGTGCAGCATTACGAAGTGTGTGTGTGGCAGGCTTGGGAGGGAATTTCAAGTTATTCATTTTGAGGAAGTTAACCTGTGTGAGCACCTATTATGTAGACATTATAGGAGCATCTCGAGATTTCAAGATATTCCTAGATTTGAGAGGTGTTGTGTGCAATAGGTATCTTGTATTTCTGGTGGAGGAGTGACTAAGTTGAGATGCATGCCTATCTATAGTTCAGCTATTTTCATTTCATTTCCATTTTGGATGAGTTATTTCTTTTTATTCTTTTACTTTGCATATTTGTAACTAAACTAGTAAAAATTGATTGGTCTATCCTTGCAAAAAATGCTGATTTTGGAGACATCGAAGAGAATCTCAGCCAAAAAAGAAATGAAACATCCTTATTTTAATGATCATGACAAATCTCGTTTGATTTTTAAGCCATTATAAAAAGAGTGTCTGGCTTTGTCTGCGGGAATCAAGTTTCTCATTGAAGTTAACCTCTAAATATGAGAACCTATGATGTAGACATTATAAGAGAATCTCAAATGTATGAGTGACATTGTAAAATATCTGTGAGAATAGAGTACCTAAGGCATTGTAATGAGATTTACTTGTAATTACATTTATTGAAATAATGAAATTTGGTGTAGGGGCACCAAGGTTATTGAACAAATTTGGTACACGAAAATCTTTTAAGTTAGTTTTGTGTTATGATTTTTGTCAATTGAATAAGGTCATAACACATCCACAATTGATTTATAATGTAATAAGTCATGTTAGTTACAAAAAGAACAATTAGGAATGATTGGAAAGGTGTAGAATTATTTGTAAAGGCTATTTAAAGCCTCTTGAAGGCTATTTAAGTCAATATTTGAATTTGTAGCCTTTTGAAGGAAAATCATTAAATATGGTTGTAAATGTACTATTAGTGAGATTGAGATTGTTAACCTTCAGAGAGTAGCAATATTTATGTTGATGAAATCTCCTTTAGATACAAGGATTCAAAGCACATCAACCATGTGGTACAAATGATTAAATCCCAAAGACGATCTATATCAATGAAATCTCACATTCTCAACCTAAAACAACATCACCAGCCCTATAAATGCCTTACCATTATTAAAAGAGTTAAGGAAACTTGAAAACAACACATTTTAAACCTTTCCCCTGAGTCAAAATTCACCATAGTACGAGGTAGGGCTCCATCACAAAAATTAAAGTAAACTCAGACCCTACTAGTTTGTACAGGTTGAATAAAGAAAACTGGATTTTCCTTTACCTAAAACAACCAAACGTGTATCAAAATAGATTGAAATCTAGGTTAAGACCTGCCACCACAACGTTTCATGAATTTATTTTCGTAAGAGGCCTGTACTAGGCTATACACAGAGAAAAGAAAATGAAAACTCAAAAAAATGTTGAAATTTCACAGTTTTAGGCATTGTGAAGAGCACCAATCTTCAAAAAAAACTATTGATTGAACCCCCGTTCAGGTTTGAATGATGTTTTAATACATTTAAAATGAGAATCGTCTCCTTTCAATTCCCATAACTACCTTTGAACCACCAAACCCTTATTAAGCCTACAAATACTAGTATTTATTATTTAAGAATGGTTTTGCTTACTAAGCTTTATCATGCAAAATTAATATTCTAAAGGCCTAGGACCACTTAGACACCCTTATAACATGACTTTTAGACTCTTTCTCTGCACTCCCACCTACTTTTTAGATAATTTTCCTTTATGGCAATATCAACAATTATTTAATTCAAGAGTGCTTTTGCACATTTGTCCACCCTAACCTACAATTCCCAAAGTACATAAAAGATTGGTCTATTAGACCTTATTCAATACAAAAATACCTCAACATACTAACATTTACCAACTGTCCTCCCAATTTACCATCAAACAATCGCAAATTGAGGGTGAGGTGTGGGTGCTCTTGCACCATTTAGTTTTCAAAAACAAAGTCAATTAGGCTGGCAGATGTCTGGATCAGGCTAGCATTTGGTGGAAGAGGAAGAAAGATGACTGGAACTCTAGAGTCCCACCATACTATATTTTGGTATTGAACCATGAGAGTAGAAGAGAGATTTGATATCATGTATCAAAACATTAAGCATGCATTATTCCAACCAACCAAGAAGGAGATGACTACTTTGCTTCATTTTCATTTGCATAAGCATATCAAGGCATGGGAACCAAGAAGACCAAGGATGTCCAGTTTTATGTGGAGGTAATGGATGTGGTCCAAAATTTAGGAGGGTCAATAAGGTCAATGTATGATCTTGATGAAATTGAGGAAGAACAACAAGAGAGGGACAGGAAAAATAAAATCAATACAGAGTTTCAAGGTTTTGTCAAGCGAGTAAGAGAGCTATGGGAGCAGCCTCATCTAAAATATTTTCAACTAGAATTTGATATGTACCATTTAGAGAGCTTTTTTTTCATGGAGCTCCTTTCAAAGCCTCTTATTTTATTATTCTTATGGTAAAATTTTTGGTAGAGTTGGTGGAATTACCTTTCTTAGTAGTAATCACTATTAGTGAGATTGAGATTGTTAACCTTGAGAGAGTACGACTTGGGAAAAAGGAATTTGATATGGCTATTTCTTTCAAAGACTTCAAGTGGGATGTACCCTGCATTGACGTCATTCCGCAATCTTCACTTGATAGAATCAAGGAATGGCTGAAATCCATGGTTATAAAGTATTATGAAAGCATAATGAACTTGTACTATCAGCTAATTTTGAAGACTATTACTGATGATTCAAAGCACATCAACCATGTGGTACAGATGATTAAATACCAAAGATGATTTGTAGCAATGAAATAGTTTGAAAAGGCAGAGAGATCTACATTGGTGACTTAGGAGAAACTTAAAATTTTAAAAAACAAAGCCAATTAGATTGGAAGATGTGTGGATCAGGCCAACATTTGGTGGAAGAGGAAGAAAGATGACTAGAACTTTGGAGGCCCACTATACTGGATTTCGATATTCAACTATGAGACCAAAAGAGAGATTTGATATCATGTATCAAAACATTAAGACTGCATTCTTCTAGCCAGCGAAGAAGGAGGTGATTACTTTGCTTCATTTTCATTTGCATAACCATATGAAGGCGTGGGAACCAAGAAGACCAAGGATGTCAATTTTTATGTGGAGGTAATGGATGTGGTTCAAACTTTAAGATGGGCAAGAAGGTCAATGTATGATTGTTAACCTTGAGAGAGTATTTATGTTGAGGAATTTTCCTTTAGATGCAAGGATTCAAAGCTAATGCAAAGTGAGCAGGGAAGTACACCAATCTTAGATGGTAGAGGTTCTTTTATGAGTGCTTCTCTCAAATACTCTTATCAACACACCATCAAATCACTATCCTTCTATAAGCAAAACTCAACTCACCAAGGGTCCTTGAATCTCAGAATTTTGAAGGACTTATAATCACTTGGAACATGCTCTAACAGACCACAATCAAAACACCATATCCATGTTTAGCATTTAGGAAACCTCATGAGTTCATTTCTCAACTAGTAGGCCTCTTTACCCCCAATTGCTTGTAGCACTGCCCAGTAGGACAGTCCAACTAATTCTCACCCACAAAATTATATCTAATGTAAACTATTGTTTTTAGGCAAGTATATTATGCTTCTACAAGGACACAAAATCTGACTTCTTGACAGTGGTTGGAAAAGCAACCATGGACCAAACTAACACTGTCCTCAAGAGGCCTAATTGAGTGCACTTGATTTGTTTTTAGTTATCTAGGCTCACCCCTTCTCCCCAAATCCTTTTTTCAAACTCCTACAGACTACTTACAACCATTTCAATCATTCCTAAGTGCCACCTTAAGCAAAAATCTCTCAAAACAAGCAAAACTCTTATTTTTGCTTTACAAGCTAGGCCTGTCACATGAAGATGCCAGTACTAGATCAGTTTGTAACTTTCCCCACACATTTGGCCATTCTCCAAAAACTTTAAAAGATGAAAATATACATAAATACCTTCCATCCCACATGAAATTAGTAACTAAACACCATGGGAGTGGAAGATAGAAGCATTTTTCTGCCAAACCCTAGTTTTGAGGGTTTCTTGACTTGCTACTGCTAAAACGAAGATATCTCCACTTATAATAGATGAAAATTCACCAAAGAACCTTCAAATAAAATATGACACTCTCCTCTTTCCAACCATAATAGGTTTGAGCCCGTACAGATCGTATAGAGGTCGTACCACGCATTTTAGCAGTAAATTACACACAAAAATTTCTAGAAAACAACCACTTATTTCATTAAAACTTTAAAAAAATGATTCAACAACCATTCCTCAACCATGAGAGGCTTATTTAACTTCCAACCACCCTTCCAAATGTCCTACAACTAATATTTGAATTAGGTGGATGTTGGAAACTAACTTTTTTTCCAATTAGACCCCTAATTGCCTAGTTAAGGCAATTGACTACAAATTCACAAAAGCCTGATTGAAATGTGGCTTCAAAGGTGTATTCAACACCACAAACACTACAAATGTCAAGGAAACCCCCCTCAAGGACTTGGATACATCAAGGTACTTTAATTATTTATTTTTCCTAGATGAATCAAGCTTACATGGTGAGGAAGGAGACCTTGTTTTTACAACAAGACTTGACTCCAAAACTAAAACTTGTTATAAGAAATGAAAGATGGTTCTTGGAACCTTATTACATCTCAAAATTCTTGAAAACAAAGAAAGAAAAAAATCAATACATCCAAGAGGCATGAGGATCCCAAGGTGCTCCTGCACCAAAAGCACATCAACCACATGTGGTACAAATGATTAAATCCCAGAGACGATCTGTATAAATGAAAGAGTCTGAAAAGGAAAATAGAGCAACACTGGTGACTCAGGAGAAACTTTAGCTTTCAAAAAGAAAGTCAATTAGGCTGACAGACGTGTGGATCAAGCCAACATTTGGTGGAAGAGGAAGAAAGATGACTAGAACTCTAGAGGCCCACCATACTAGATTTCGGTATTCAACCATGAGAGTAGATGAGAGAGCTGATATCATGTATCAAAACATTAAGCATGCATTCTTCCAGCCAATAGAGAGAAGGAGATGATTACTTTGCTTCATTTTCATTTGCATAACCATATCCAAGGCATGGGAACCAAAGAAGACCAAAAAGGATCGCAGGGTTTTATGTGGAGGTATGGATGTGGTCAAACTTTAGGAGGAGTGACAGAAAGGTCAATGTACTTATGATTGGTCGCGAGGAGCACCATTGATGGGAGTTTATTCATCAAGGCAAATGTCAGGAGTAGAATATCATCAATTTACTAAAATCGGCCCGAACTTGTACATTTGAAGGTTTTGAGTCAATAAAAATGGCTTTTTGACCCATTCCTCTCTCTGTAGCCTCTATAACTTGAGGAATTTGTCTTCACTAACATTATTAAGGTGTGGGAATGATGTGTTAGTGTTGGGGAGGTCTGAAAGTGAGATGGGTGTGAAACCCATGTGTGTAAAAGTGTGTTTTCTTTAAGAAATATGGTGGTTTTGAAGAATTAAATTGTATTTTTATGTAGGGTAGTGTTATTTTATGATTTTTTGAGCTTGTGTAGGGTATCAAAAACTTGTTTGAGTAATTTTTAGGTTGTGATTAGCTTTGGAAGTATCATTTTCAATAAACCCCTGGGGTTTAAGCTACAATAGAGGGTTTTGTGGTTTACCCATTGTAAGGTGGTATAACTGAGATATAAATGTGGATTTTTAAGTTTTGACACCTTATAATTGCTTCCCCAAGAGTTGGTAAGGTTTGGATAAGTTTAGAGTATAGACCCTTTGTTCAACCGGATCGATCCCTTAAGGGTCTAAAGGGAAAAATGGTTGCAAACTTCAGCATGAGGTTACTCAAACACCATGATGCTTAGAACCTTCTTGTCTAATCTGATGGGATCATGTTGGGATCCTCTACAATAACCTCTCTCGGTTTTCATTATCTCAGAGTTGTTTTCCCGTGGTTTCCAGTTTTTAGTTGATGAAAAAAGTGTCAAATGGAAGTAGTGGAAAGTTGCAAAGTGGTGCAACTTTTTTTCTGCAACTCGCGTGACCAAACGGACCATTCCAACGCATCTAAATAGGAATTTTTACACTAGGAATGGTCTCTTTACTTTGAACATGTGGAATCGCTCGACTCGTTCAATCAAATGCGATCCCTTAAGGGTCCAAAGGAATAGCACAAACTTCACCATGAGGGTTACTTTCCGGAACACTATGATGCTTAGAAACTTGTGGTTTGGTCAATGGGATCATGTTGGGCCCCTCTACAAGCCAAGAATTTCGGTTTCGTTATCACCGAGGTGGTTTCCCATGGTGTCCAATTTTTTGATTGATGAAAAAGTGTCAAATGAAAGCGGTAGAAAAGTTGCAAAGTGGTGCAACTTTTGTTCTGCAACTCGTGTGACCAAATGGACTATTCTAACGCGTCTAAATAGGAATTTTTACGCTAGGAATGGTCCTCTTTTTCACCCAAACTCGTGGAATCACTCTGAACTACGTTCAACTAGATTGATCCCTTAAGGGTCCAAAGGGAAAATGGCTGCAAACTTCAACATGAGGTTACTCGGACACCGTGACACTTAGAAAATTCATGTTTGGTCATATGGGATCATGTTGGGCCCCTCTACAATAACCTCTCTCAGTTTTTGTTATCTCGGAGTGGTTTTCCCATGGTGTCCAGTTTTTAGTTGATGAAAAAAGTGTCAAATTGAAGTAGTGAAAAGTTGCAAAGTGGTGCAACTTTTGTTCTGCAACTCATGTGACCAAACGTATTGTTCCAACACATTTGAATAAGTATGTTTATGCTAGGCATGGTCCTCTTTCACACCCAAATATGCGGAATCACTCCGAACTATGTTCAACCAGATCGATCCCTTAAGAGTCCAAAGGGAAAAATGGCTGCAAACTTCATCATGAGGTTACTCAGACACCATGATGCTTAGACACTTCTCGTTTGATCTGATGGGATCGTGTTGGGACCCTCTACAATAAAATCTCTCAGTTTTCATTATCTCGGAGTGGTTTTCCTGTGGTGTCCAGCTTTCAGTTGATAAAAAAAGTGTCAAATGGAAGCAGTGGAAAGTTGCAAAGTGGTGCAACTTTCATTCTGCAACTCGTATGATCAAATGAACTATTCCAACACATCTGAATGATAATTTTTACACTAGGAATAGTCTTCTTTTGCACCCAAACACACGGAATCGCTCCGACCTATGTTCAACTAGATTGATCCCTTAAGGGTCTAAAGGGAAAAATGGCTACAAAATGTAGCATGAGGTTACTCGGACACCGTGATGCTTAGAAACTCCTCGTCTGATCCCATGGGATCATGTTGGACCCCTCTACAATAACCTCTCTCGTTTTTCATTATCTTGGAGTGGTTTTCCCGTGGTGTCTAGATTTTAGTTGATGGAAAAAGTATCAAATGGAAGTAGTGGAAAGTTGCAAAGTGGTGCAACTTTCATTCTAAAACTCGTGTGACCAAATGGAATGTTCCAACGCATCCAAAGAGGAATTTTGATGCTAGGAATGGTCCTCTTTCTCTTTTTAACACATGGAATTTCTTTGTGCTATGTTCAACCGGATCGATCCCTTAAGGGTTTGAGTATAGTATGTTGAAATAGGTCATTCAACCTATTGTTCAGGTTGTGTCTCGGTGATATGGGCCTAATGTAAGTAGGATAGGGAGTAGGAATAAGAAAATAGCATTAGTAAGGGCATTGGAAGAGATTACTAAGGCTGCCCCTATTGAAAATTCAAAATCAAGGCCCCTTAAAAGCAATGCTAGAAGAGGTGAAAAGAAGAAATTGCTTGAAAATAAGTTAGAATAGGTTGTAAATAGGGTGAGATTGTGGAGTTTGATGTGTTCAAAAGGTCTACAATGATAGGGGAGGTCAAAAGTATGTTATGGCATGACATGCCCTAGCTGGGAAAATAGGGGTTTTGAATGAAAACGAGAGGTTTGGGGGAGTAAACGTGGGTAAAGTCAAGGGGCAACATAATTTGGTGGTCAATTAAGTTTGTGTAGGAAAAATGAAGAGTGTTGGAATAGGTTTTGAGGTTCAGGTTCGAGGGTTCGGTTTGCCGATTTGGCCAAAAAATTTTGGAGGGGGGTTTAGTTCGTTTTGGGTTCGTTGGTACAAAAAAATTGTAAAAACAAAATATATATCTATGCAACCTAGAAGCATGAATTAGGATTAGAATATAACATATCATCATATAAACAACAAAACCACCATAAACTTGAATGTCATTTAAAACAACAAAATTGGCAAAAAAAAAAAGTGTTTATAACCTGCAAAAAAATGTGAATAAAATCACACTGATTTTCGCATGAAAAAAAACCATGAGACCATAGCTTGTTGCTTACTATTATGCTTTGATAGATTTTTTCCAAGCATCCATAGCTTGTTCAAAAGTGATTTTTTTAGGCTTTTAGCCATAGCAACAAGGCAGTGAATTGTTTGATAAAATGCTTTGGTAGACATGTATGAAAAATGTGGTAGCATAGACAAGGCAGTGAGCTGTTTGAAAAAATGCCTCAAAGAAATGTGGTTTCATGGTTATGGAATGGCATGAAGAATGCCATGAAAATAAAATTTCTATGGATTGTCATGGCAGTCCACCACCATTGAGACCACATTTCTTTGAGGCTTTTTTCAAATAGTTCACTGCCTTGTCTATGTTATTGCTTATTATTATGCTTTGATAGATTTTTTCCAAGCATCCATAGCTTTTTCGGAAGCACCTATTTTAGGATTTTAGCCATATACTTAACTAAAGAATTGGTGTTTGATAAAATGCTTTGAAGTAAACATGTATAAGAAAAATGTGGTAGCAAAGGCAAGGTAGTGAACTTTTGAAAAAATGCCTCAAAAAGAAATGTGGTCTCATGGTGATGGAATGATGGCATGGCCGAATACCATGACAAAAAGAATGCTATGGTTGTGTCATGGAATTCCACCACAGTGAGACCACATTTCTTTGAGGGCTTTTATTCAGCGGGTTCATTGCCTTGTCTATGCTATTTGCTTATTAATATGCTTTGATAAGATTTTTCCAACCATCCATAGCTTTGTTTGGAAGCACCTATTTTAGGCTTTTAGCCATAGCAGTAAGGAGGTGAACTATTTGATAAAATGCTTTGGTAAACATGTATGAAAAATGTGGTAGCGTAGACAAGGCAATGAACTATTTGAAAAAATTCCCAAAAGAAATGTGGTCTCATGGTGGAATGCCATGACAATCCATAGCTTGTTTGAAAGCACCTATTTTAGGCTTTTTTAGCCATAGCGACAAGGCAATGCCTTTGTTTAGGTAATTCTTTTGATAGACATGTATGAGAAAATGGTAATTTAGCATAGACAAGGTAGTGAATTCTTTGAAAATATTCCTCAAATAAATGAGGTCTCATGGTGATGGAATGCTATGACAATCAAATGCTTTTGATTTTCATGGCATTCAATCTATGAACCTCGGCCTACTGTTTGTCCCTCAAAGTTCTTATCTGCCTGATAATATACTATTATGCTTTTGATAGATTTTCCAAGCATCCATATAGATTGTTCGAGAAAGAACTTGTTTTAGAGCTTTCAACCATATTAAAGAGTGAACTTCATTTTGAGTAAAGGTATTTTTTGTGGACATTGTATCGAAAGTATTTGTGTATGGGGCAGAAGGCGTTGGTGTTTGGAAAATTTCACTCAAAAGAGTAGGATTCTTTGGTGAGATTGCTTGCGACTAGGCAAATTCTTGATTGGGGCTTGTCCCTGGATTGTGGTTATGCAATGTGAAGTAATTGCATAACTGCTTAGGTTGACTTTGTAAAAACTATATTGTAATTGAAATTTTGTCATCTATCAACATCTAGTTATTAGTTATGCAATCTAAAGCAATGCTTTGAGTTTGAAATATGTGCAATGCAATGTAATCAATGATATGAATATAAACTAAAAAAATCTATTTTTTACAATTTATTAGTTAAACTATTTATTTTATTTGCTCTCTATATCTCTATGCTATGGAAATTCCTTTAAATTGTTTTAAAAAAGTTTTTATCTCTTGTTCTACTTTTTTTACCTTTTTTTTAAATCTGATTTTTTTTCGATTTTTTGTAGACTTGTTCCCGATTTTTTCAAAAAATCTTATACTTTCCAGTTTTGCCGATTTTTTCCCCAAAATATTTTTGCTGCTATGGTATAAACACATATCTTTTTGTAATATCAAGGATACTTTTTGAAACTTCCATGCATCGCTAATCTAAAAGGAAAAGTCTTTTTCCTAATCTATATGCAGCCATGCTTTTGACATTGTCAAAAGGAGAAAATATGGACACCATCGATAATAAAGATTTGTATTAACCAAATAGCCATGTACACATACATAAATATATGTCGATATAAGTATAAAATATAGTTACAAAATAGCCATATAGGCTTACGAGAATGCTATATTGGCATACAATTTCAAATATATCCAATACAAGATATGTACAAAATTTCCATGTCTAGGCATACAACAAAGGGCTCTGGAATCAAAATTCATTTCTCTCCATGCTTTGGAAATAAATTATTTCCCTTTGTTTGGAAATCCAATGTCGATAAGTTTGTCACTCATTTTTTCTATGCTGGAGGAGTGCTCCTACTACTCCTCCTACAGTTTAGCTCTTGGTGAAGTTTTAACGGTTACAATAAGAAGTAAAGACATTAATATATATAGAAATTGCATTATAAGAAATGATATATTTAACAAAATAATCACTTACGGCCATCTCATGATCACTCTCCATGATGGAAATATTTACATGCCGATGCTTAGGTGTGCTCAAGCCCTATATAAACCATCCAAATAGGAATTAAACTGCGAATCAATAATGGTTTGATTTTTCACTAGAACTGACATCTATAACAATGAATGTAAATTGAAATTTAGTAATTTTCCTCATACCTCCTCTATCAGAGCCATGGAGGATTGTATAGCGGATGAAACACCGATATCCATTACCCTTGTAACATTTAGAGGTGTTTCCACAACCAACATCTGAAAATAAAACAACAAATTATTCAATCACAAAAAAGTTACAATAGCGATCCACGTCATGACTTATAATTTATGAGATTTAATGAACAAAATTTTGAGTACAAGTATTAAACTATATATTTTTGGTAGGCCTTCGCAGTTTGATAGGAAGACCAAGCATGATGGGGAGAATAACACATACTCCATTGTGAACGATGGGAAGACTTACAATCTTTAACCTCTCCTAGAAGAAGACAAGGAAAAGCATGAAGGGCCTAGTGTTTTGAAGGTGGGTGAGAAGGAGTTCATGAATACCTTGAAGGAAGGAGGAGGAAGAGGATTCTTCCTGATTATGAAGCCAACAAGTGAATCAGATCTGCCCACAAAGAAGGAAGATGCACCAAAGGAAGTCCAAGAGTTGTTGGAAAGGTACAAGGACATAACAGTGAATGAATTACCTAGTTCCCTACATCCCATTAGGGATATAAGCTACCATATTGATCTAATTCTAGGGGCTACTTTTCCCATAAGGCTGCATACAAGATGACACCTACTCAAAATGAGGAGATTGCAAGACAAGCGCAAGAGTTGATGGATAAAGGGCTAGTGAGGAAGAGTTTGAGCCCATGTGTTGTTCCTAATGTCCCAGCACCAAGGAAGGATGGGAATTGGAGGCTTTGCACTGATTAAAGAGCCATTAATAGGATCACAATCAAATATAGGTTCCTAATGCCAAGAATGGAGGACCTCATGGATTGTCTATCAAGAGCATCTTACTTTTCCAAGATTGATCTAAAGAGTGGGTACCATCAAATAAGGATCAGAGAGGGGGATGAATGGAAGACAACTTTTAAGACTAATGAAGGGATCTATGAGTGGTTGGTGATGCCCTTTGGGTTATCAAATGCCCCTAGTACATTTATGCGCCTTATGAATGAGGTATTGATACCTTTCATTGGAAATTTTTTTTTGGTTTATTTAGATGACATCCTTATGTTTAGTAGGTCTAAATAAGAACATTTGAAGCACCTTGACATGGTACTAAGGAGGTTACAAGAGGAGAAGTTGTTGATCAACATGGAAAAGTGTGAATTCATGAAGGAAGAAATAGTCTACATTGGTTTTGTCATCTCCAAGGGAAGTTTGAAGATGGATCCTTCAAAGGTGGATGCTATTCTTACTTGGCCAACACCAAAATCCATGGGAGATGTGAGAAGCTTCCATGGACTTGCAAGCTTTTATAGAAATTTCATCAAGAACTTTAGCCAAATTTGTGCACCAATATTGGACACCATCAAAGGAGGTAACAAAGGTAAGTTTCATTTGACCAATGAGGCTGATAAAGGGTTTGAATATCTGAAAATGAGAATAGCACAACAACCTATACTTGTGCTTCCTAATTTTGATAAAATTTTTACCATTGAGTGTGATGCTAGCAATCAAGCTATAGGGGTTGTTTTGAGCCAAGAAGGCAGACCGGTTACATTTTATAGTGAGAGGCTGAATGAAGAAAAAAGGAAGTATTCTTCCTATGATTTTGAATTGTATTCTATGGTCCAAGCCCTCAAAATGTGGAGGCACTACTTGTTACCTAAAGAATTTTTTGTTTATACTAATAATCATGCCTTGAGTTTTTTGAATGCATAGGACAAACTTAGTCATAGGTACATGAAGTGGGTAGAGTCTTTGCAAGCCTATACTTTCACAATAAAGCATAAGAAGGGCCAAGAAAATAAGGTGGTAGATGCTCTCAGTAGAAGGGCACTTGTAGTGCAAGAGATCCAACTCCAAAGCATGGAGGTCAAAGCATTGAAGGATATGTATCATGAAGATTCAAATTTCAAGGAGGTATACAATGTTTGTGAGTAGTATTTGAATTCTTTTCATGGTGAATTCTCTGACTTTGTATTGAAGAATGGTTTTCTCTTCAAAGGAAGCCAATTGTGTGTGTGTAAATGCTCAATGAGGGAGAATATCATAAAGGAGAAACACAATGGGAGTCTTGGAGGTCACATTGGCCTTGACAAGACCTTGGAACAAGTTAGGAGATTTTACTATTGGCCAAATTTGTAGGTGGATGTGAGAAGGTATGTAGAAGCCTGCACAATATGTCAAAGGGAAAAGGGAACTTCATCAAATGCAAGACTCTATCAGCCACTGCCCATTCCCAATAGGCCTTGGGAGTGTGTAAGTATGGAATTGGTCTTGGGGTTGCCTAGAACCCAAAGAGGTTTTGATAGTATCTTTGTGGTAGTTGATAGATTTAGTAAGATGGCACATTTTCTTCCTTGAAAATGCACCAATGATGAATCTCATATAGCAGGTCTCTTCTTTAAGGAGGTTTTTAGGATACATGGACTGCCTTTAAGCATTGTTTCTAATAGGGATTCTAAATTCATTGGTCACTTTTGGAGGACCTTGTGGAAGAAACTCAAGGAAAAAATATGTCCTTTAGTTCAACATACCATCCACAAACAGATGGAAAAATTGAAGTGGTGAATAGATCATTGGGAAACCTCTTAAGATGCCTTACCAAGGAGCATGAACAAGCTTGGGATCTGATTTTACCTCAGGCTGAATTTGCATATAATGACTCCATGAATAGGAGCATTGGTAGAAACCCTTTTGAAGTAGTCTATGGCATGCACCCTAGAGGGGTCTATGAACTAAGAGATCTACAAGGAGTTGCTAAGAGAAGTGCTCAAGGTGAGGACTTTGTTGTTACAATTAGGG
Source organism: Sequoia sempervirens (assembly GCA_007258455.2). Lineage (NCBI taxonomy): Eukaryota > Viridiplantae > Streptophyta > Pinopsida > Cupressales > Cupressaceae > Sequoia > Sequoia sempervirens. The sequence continues at coordinate 19,452 of VDFB02101158.1, forward strand.
ATATTCAACAACAAGTGAAGGAAACCCTTCAAAAGAATGTTGAGAAGTATAAGGAAAAGGCATATTTAAAGAAGAGGAATGCCCAATTCAAGGTTGGAGACTTGGTGATGGAACACTTGAAGAAGGAGAGACTTCCAAAAGGAAAGTATACCAAACTCATGATGAAGAAGATAGGACCTTGCAAGGTGGTCCACAAGTTTGGCCAAAATGCTTATGAAATAGAGCTACCTCTTGGGGTGGTAATCTCTCCTATCTTCAACATTTATGACTTGTATCCTTTCAAATATTTTATGAATGCAGGTGATGGAGCAGGTACAACAACAATGGAGGATGAAGATTGGGTGAAGGAACTAGCCCCCAACCAACCTATGACTCTTGAATGCATCCTAAACACCAAGGAGACAAAGAAGACTAGAAGGAAAGTTTACAAGGAATACCTGGTCAAATGGAAAGGTCTACCTAAAGAGGATGCAACATGGATGCTAGAAAATGATATTAAACAACATGGAACTACTATAGAAGACCTAATGTCAAAGAGGACTTGAGATCTTTTTCTTGCTTGGGAGTATGGTGCAGGAGCACCCATGGGTCTAAGGGACCTAGAATAGTTTTTCATGTTTTTTTTCTTGGTTTATGGATGGAATAAGCTCTTATGGACCATTTCAATGATTTGTAGTAGGTCTTCTAGGTTTTTGGTTGAGTTTTTGGTCTTGGTGACCAACTTCTTTGTACAATAAGGTCTCCATCCTCCTTTGTAAGTCTAGTGCATCTTGGAAAAATAAGGAAAAAGGATGCCTTGCTGTATCTAGACACCTAAGGGGAGTCACCTTACTTTTT
>VDFB02101159.1:0-16031 GCA_007258455.2 Sequoia sempervirens
AGTGAAAGTTAGTGAAAATTTTCCTTCTAGATCCTAAAACATAGAAGGAAAGCAAACAATTTTCCACCTTTCAATACCAAAAGAACAATAATTTTACTACTCTGAATCTGGTTTCTAAACTAGTAATTTTTTTCAGAAATCGATAAGATTAAGATGATAAAATGCCTCACACACATAAAAGTGTTCATGTTTTTGTAACAAAACATAACATAGTGTCTAGTGTGTGCTCCTCAATTTTTTTAGTTACATTCAAAAATCCATAGGTAGAAATATAGTTAAGAGTGAGCAGTAGAAGTTGCATATTTTTTTGTAATTTTTTATTGAATGTTTTTTTATGATTTTTCAAAGTGGATGCATCCTTAGAATCACATCACTAAGCATGCATATCACATAACTTACACCAAAATAATTGAAAATGCAAAAAAAAAATGTATAAAGAATGAAGTGTACAACAATATTATATATTTTTTAGAATTTAGACAAGTAGGTTAAAAGTTATTAAAAAAAGTCAATACATTTGTCTCTAATAGCTATGGAAACATTAGTGAAAGAAATTAAAAACAAACAATTTAATATAGTTAATATCTAAATATATATATATATATATATGGTTACAAAGCTTAGAAGATGTGCAAAATTATGGTGGTAATTTTACTAAGATTTAATAATGTGTAAACCTAATGATGAGCAAGTTGAAAAACAAGAATGGAGGAAAAAGTCACATCAAAATGAGGCAAATGAGCTATCCAAGCCTAAGGTTTGTCATCCATGCCTAAGTACAAGCTATGAAACATATGTGTTTTGTGCAAGCCAAAATGTGTACTTGTTTCATGCAAGACAAAATGTGTACATGTTTCATGCAAGAAAAAATGCATGTGTTTTAAAAGACAAATCATATACATGTTTTGTAAAATACAAAATACATATGTGTTTATTGCAAGCTAGAATATGTATATGTTTTGTAAAATCCAAAACCTACTCATGTTCTTTTCCTACACTAAAAGCATCATGTTCTTGAGTCTAACTACCCAACTCTCTCTCTCCCTCCACCTTCATCTCTAACTCTCTCTACATCTCTCTCTACTAATATTCCTCTCTTTGTGCCTCCATCTCTCCGCCCAAGATTTATTTATCCCTCTCTCTCCCTCCAAATATTTGTATCTATCCCTACCTCTCCCCCTCCCATTTTTATTCTTTTTCTCAAATCTCTCTCTATCTCCTCTCTATTTCCATACTTCCTTTTTTATCCTGTGTATCTCTTTGTCTTTTTGTAACTGATTCTCCCTATCTCTAACTCTTCCTTCTCCCTATCTACATCTCTCCCTAAATGTCTCCCTAACTCTCCCTACCTCTCTATCTCTCTCAATATGTCTCTATCTAGGTTATAATTCATTCATGTTTCTAGGAAGAAAATTTCTCCCCATGCTTAAAAGTTCATCTTAATAAGAGAAAGTGTGATATAATGTTCTCATGTTCTTGTGAAGTTAAAAATCCTATTTGTATCTCTCTCCATATCTCTTTCCCTCCCTCTCTTTTTTGCTCACTCCCTCTCTCGTACTCCTCAATTTATCTCTCTCTAATGCTCTCTTATTTCTATGAAGAATTTAGAGTTGAGGGTATAGGTTTTAGTTTTAACGGTTCAAGGTGAATCTTCCAACTTGTTTAGTGTTTAGGTTTTAGGTTTTAGGGTTTAGGGTTTAGCGTTTAGGGTTGAGGGTCTACCTACCTCTTTATATATCATCTCACATCTCTCCCCTCTCTACTTCTCTTTCTCTCCCTTAGATCTACCTCTCTTTATCTAATTGATTTCTCTCTCCACTATCTACCTCTCTATCTCAGCTTTCTATCTATCTTACCTTCCTACATCTCCCCTCATCCCTACTTATCTACCTCTCCCTCCCTCCTTATGGGTATCTCTCTTCACTCTATCTCACATCTCTCTCTTTCTTATATTCTTCTCCCTGCCTCCCTATATAGATCTCTCTTCTCTCTCTCCCCTAGATCTACCTATCTCTATCTAACCAAGCTCTTTCTCCACTATCTACCTCTCTATGTCAGCTTTCTATCTCCCCTTCCTACCTCTCCCCTCATCTCTTCTAATATACCTCTCAACCACCCCTATGTAGATCTCTCTTCTCTCTATTTCACATCTCTCTAGATTTATTATCTATATCTCCCTCCCTTCATATGTAGATCTATCTTCTCTCTATCTCACATATTCTCCCTAGATCTCAAATATCTCTAAATTATTCATTATTTAAGGTGTATGGCCTATGGTTTATGGGTTTGGGGTTAATGTTTTATGATGCAGAGTTGAGAGTTGAGGGGTTAGCAATTAAATTTAATTATGTAGGCTTTAGCACATTAAATTGTTATGTTAGGTTTTAGGTTTTAACATATAGGGTATAAGGTTTATGTATTAGGGTTTAGGTTGTAGAGTGTAGGGTTTATGATTGACGATATTGGGCATAGGGTTGAGGGATATGGTTTAGGGTTGAGGGTATATGATATAGGATTTAGGGTTGAATATATATAGTTTAGGGTTTATTTTATAAACCTTAAGGTCCAAGGTTAAGGGATAGGGTATAAGGTCAAGAGGGTATATCATATAGGGTTGAGGGTTGAGGGTTTATCCTATAGAATTTAAGGCCTAGGGTTGACCTTACGATGACTTAGACAACAACATATAATCCCTAGGCTAACCTACTTAACCAAATAATAATATAATAATGATAATATTTTAACTAAGGATTAAGGTAGACACAAGTCAAATACTCATAACCCAATACAAGCTTTAGGATTAGGAGCATATTATCCTCCTACTCTTTATAAAATTATTTCCCTCGATGCAATTAAATATGGATTCTTTTGTAAGAAAATCATCTTCATCTTATTCCTATTTTTATTTATTTATTTTCTTCTTCATCTCCCATTTTTGCTTCTAATTCTTATTTTTTGCTACTTCTTATTGTTGTTCTTGTTCTTTTTCTTTGTATTTCTCCTACTCTTTCTCTTTCTCTTCTTCTTGCTCTTTCTCTTTTTATTTCTCTTATTCTTGTTCTTCTACTTTTAGTTTTGGTTCTCTTAATTTTTCTTCTTCTTTGGCTACTTCTTGTCATGAAGAAGTCCTAGGAAAATAATTTTATAATAAGTCAAACAAACAAAATCCAAATGATCTAAAAAATTATTGTAACCTAGCAAGTCCTATATCTCACTTTTCCAAAAAGATTTCTAAGAAATTAGCTTATTTGTGACCTTGAGAAATAATTTGTTGAAAATACCAACTATGCAATAAATCACTTATTTCTACTCTAATTACTTTCAAAATTTTATTGTAGGCACTTTAATATATTCTTGAAAAACACTCCAATATATATATATATATATATATATATATACACTAAAATAAAAGATATATGTGCTTCCAAAAGCCATAATTATTTAATAAATCATTTAATTTGGTTCTAATTTCTATAAAATTATTATTGTAGATGCCTCAATATATTCTTGAGAAACCCTAAAAAAATTAAGGAAATTTTCACCAAGATATGAGTATATGTTATTCCTTGAGAAAAATCGGAAGAACCCTAATTCTACAATAAATCAATTAATTTGGCTCCAATTTCTCTAAAAAAATTATTGTAGATGAATCAATATAATATTGAAAAACCTTCCAACAATTAGGATATATGGAATTGAAAGAAAATGACCTCCAAAATTGAAAAAATGATTTTCCTTTACCATGCCAAGATCATGCTCTGATACCACTTCTTATGAAATAATTTAAAAAGGAGAGGAAGATAATATGAAATATGCTAAAAATACTTTGTAATAATATGCCACTTTGAGAGGGAATTCTCTTAATCTGTTCGATGGGTACCTCCAATAGTCTTCAACAAGAACGCAATATTCATTAGGATAATAAGTAGTCTCTACCTCATATATATACCATAATTATGCCAAGGATATGACTCAAGTGAACTTAGAAAATAACATATAATCCCTAGGATAACCTAATTAACTAAATAATAATATAATGATAATATAATTTAATTATGTAATAAGGTAGTCACAAGTAGTCTACTGCAAACCCAATACACACTATAGGGTTAGAGGAATAACATGTAGACTGATTTTAATAATCTCCTTTCCCACATTCTTGTCTTTTATATTTTCTATTTCCATATTTGCATCTCCTAGGTATATTTGCATCGTTTATACTCATCTTATGTATGTTGATCTCTTCGATGTTATCTTCTCACATGACTACCAAATTAGATGCTTCAATTTTTTTTTTTTGTAAAATTCATTATCTACTATCTCTTTATTTTTTCCTTTTTTCTTTCAATTTTCTTCAATTTTAAAAAGTGTCATGAGCTTCTTTTTTCTCTATTGATGTTTATGTAATCCAACAATTACCAACCATCCCAAGATAATTGCTCACTTCAATCTCTTTTGAAGTACAAGTAGATGGTGATCCTTTTCAATTTGTTTTTGATAAAGGCCAGTGTTTGAATTATTTATATTAATCTTTATACGAAACATATTATTATAAGTTCACAAAATCGGCTTTTGGGAGAACATGTCCTATAGGACCTGAAAGTTTAACTTAAAGTTCAAGATAAAAAACTAATTTTGTCAAACCCATCAAGAAATAATTGTGAGACACATCTGTAAACTACCCCAACGCAGCCTAAAGAAATTGATCAAATGTTTGGTGCCCACACAACCATCCAAATTTAAAACTTTTAAAATCTTCAAAACCTAAACTCCAACATCCCATAAGTGGGCTCTCAAAATCTTACTAGGAACCAAAATTGGTTTACAATTTGACAGGGAGGAAAATGTATTTTGGATGGAAGTCGTTTAGGGTTCGCTAGAACCTCTTCTAGCAAACCCCTCACTGGTTTTTATTTACACTGTATTTAAAAGGGGTTTGTTAGAAGGGGGGTTCGCTTAACTCTAGTTCTAGTGAACCTGTTGATTAGAACCCCTTTCCCCTTCTCTTGCACCAAATTCTATAAAAATTTCCCTTGAAGCTCGTTGAGGATGAAAATGGAGACTTCATAGACCCATTTGGATGATGGTAGTCCTTGAAATGAGCTATCCATCAAATATAATTTAAATATTTTTTGGTTTTATTATGTATTTTATTTTTTAGTTTGATTAAACATGGGTTTTTCACCGAAAATCAAGATCTTTGTTCTACACATGTAGAAAAATAATAGATTATGGATTTTTTTTTGAAAAATATCAGTGCACTAGATATTTATGTCCTTGATCCAACAAAAAAAAAGTTTGAATTTCAACATACAAAAAAAGTTATGCTTTAGCTAGTGAATCATGTCTATATTGTAAAAGGTTTGACTTTGAAACTTAATTAAGAAATAAATATTCAATGAAATGCTATGAAACCAATTCCATGCACTAGATATCATAGTTACGAATCTAAATTTGAAAAAAATAGAATTTTATCCTTCATAGAAAAAAGGTTATGTGTTAGCCAGTGATGTCACTCTTTGAAAATGGTGTTTACTGTTAAAAACTTGTTTTCAAAGGAGATGGAAAAAGAAGTGAAATCTGATTCAAATTTTTTTGAAAAAAATATATTTAGAATCTATAGAAAAAATTTCACAAATCACTAGTTTGCATCATCTTCAAATTCCTAACGGTTTAGCCGTTATAGGTTCCCGAAAGTGAAGATTTAGTTTAAAAAATTTAGTTCAATGTCTAGTTTGGGAAAAAAATGTAAATCGGTATTATGGGATCACCCAATATGAAATAAAATTACCTTCTATGGAAAAACACTATAAGCTTATAGAGAAAAGGGATATAATATGGACCTTACAGAATAAATTGAACTATACATTACAAATTACTTGTATAGGAACTAAACCTATACCACTCTTTCGACAATAAAAATTCTTGACCCAGGGCGAGTTTAATTGCTCCAATCAACATAAAATCTGGTCCTAATATGATTCACTTCAACCAAAGATCCAAGATTGCACCATGGAAGGCCATCTATCTACAGGTACTCACCAAGCTAATGCCAATATCCATACCTCCTCACTAAAACTCTTGTAACAGGTATGTGTGCTATGAATTTTAAACTTCTTTGGTAATTAAGACACACTGATTAATAATAACAAACTTGCATGAGAAGTCACTTGGACAAGTGTACTAATAGGTACTAATAAAAAATTGACCATACACTTATCTGATTTGTGATAATGGCTTTCTGCTTTCACATGAGCTCACCTTCATACTTGGAAAAAAAAGCCACAAAAATAGATGTTGGCATGAGCATATAATGTTAGTGAATGCGGCTAACTTCCTTTATTTTTGAATGGCATCTCCATGGAAAAACAACTATTCACTAATATCTATCAAATCAAGAAAGTGAAAGTGTATTATGAAGGGGAACCATCAATGATAGGGAGGTTGGATGAAACAATCATTGTTTCATGCTCTGAGTCTTGCTTGGAAGACTTCTAGGGTGTTGCACTCCACCACTTGAAACCTATAGGACCTCTTCCTTCTTAGGGTCCCCTGGTTTCTCTTTTCCAACCCAACTATCAACTTAGATCCTCCTACCAAGTCAAGTCTTGGTGCAATCTTGCAACTCTAACCTTAGCCCTTAATCCACCCTAAAGGCTACAATACTCCTAAATCTTGAATTTAGCTTTGTAGGGGTGTGAAGGTGTTTCTAATGACTTCAATCCATCCTATTTTGGTTCTTGAGGGTCCACCTGACTCCATTTCTTAGTCACTTCCACCAAACCCTCATTTAGGCCTAAAAAGGCTACTAGCCCTAGGAGCCCCAATTAGGCGTCCTTCTCCGAGAAAACAAGTTAGTTCTCAAAACTTTCCAAAGAACACCCAAATATTTTCTTGGGATTCCTAGTTCATATGTCCCACCTCTCAAGGATTTTTGGGGTCTTGGGTCTCAGCTATTCGTACAATGCCCTAACTTGAAAATGAGCCAAAACTAGGTCTTTTAAGCCCTTTCCTGGCTGCTCTCAAACTGTTAAGTATTCCTCACATCAGATGGATTGATGGAGCTTCCTCCTCCATGCTATATCTTGGCAAGACACCTATCTGACTTCTCCAAGCAGTAATTTGTCAAGGCATTGACACCCCTGCAAACCAAGTGCTCTGCACTAAGGTCTTCCCTAGCCGGACTCTTCCTGGCTCGCCTAGGGCAAGACTTCCACAGTAGCTCCTGTATTTTCAAAGGCCCTAAACTCTACCATATGTACATAAATGGAGTCTAGTCACTGTTCCCAAAGGGCCGTACAATTTGTACGGTGGGAAAGTGAACTAACACTCTATTTTCACAAAATTGCCTAGTTCAAACCAGCAACAGTAAGAAAACCAAAGTATTTACAAACAATGCTTGAAATTGAATAAAGAAGCTAACTAATGTCACACAATGCTTGAAGAACAACTACACTACATCCTACACAAGTTACAGTGCCATGATTAATCCATTAAAACCTCACTTCAATGCAAAAATCAGAAAATGCACTCTCAAACACAATTGCTTTCCTTGAATTCACAAAACTTCAAAACATAACAAATGCTTCTAACCCTACTCCAATGCCGAGGCATTCCATAAATAGGGTCCCTAAAACAGTTATCCTCATCCTTGGGCTCTTCTTGGCCGCTTGTAGCTCCAATTGAGCAATATTTGCAAATATTTTGCAAGAATTCCTAAAAATCCAAAACCTTATTTTGAGCTAGAACCTAATGATACCTATACTATGGTCAACATGACCTTCATCTGATCAAAACCCAACCAAAAATGCCATTAAGGCTTACATCCAAATGAACTAAATTTGATTGCTTGCTTAGTTTTCCTAGACAGACCTTCTAAACAACCTATGGTGATCTTTGGGTGCTCCTGCACCATTATGTTATCAATGTTTGTGAAGGCTAACCCTTGTTGTAGGTCTCCAAGCAATTCAAACAATCAATCAAACAAGATCCAAGACCTTGAGGTGATGTGCATGACTTCAATCCTTCAAAGAATCCAGTGAAGGGTGGTGAGTTGCAACACTTTGTTGATTCATCATTCTTTCCTATCATTGACACTACCATTGTAGACGTGGAAACACTAACACGAGGTTTGACTAAGGAAAGCCCTGAATGACACAACATCTCTTCTCTTTTTGAATGTGCAGATTTCAAGTTTGAAGAGGATTGAAGGAAGTTTCAAGATCATTTATTCATTGTTACTTTCAAAGCCCTATGCCTTGTCAAGTCACAAAAACTCATCTAAAACTTATCCGATAGTGATTTGACAAGTCTACAAGATGAAACAAGGATCTCATATCTAACATTAGAAGAAGTTATAAAAACAGAGTAGAAGAGGCATACAAGGACTCAGACACCCTTGGGCGACTCTGTCCGCATACTCTGACCAACACCAAATCTTCAAGATAGGTACACAACACTCTACCCATCCCAAATCTGCATGCAATTCTCTGTTTCGGTCTATTAGTTATGAAGATCTTGTAATTTTAATATTAAGGCATATATAGTCTAATTAGGTTATGTAATGCCTCGCTAAGGCACCTGGTGGATTAACACAAAAGACCTTCAACATCAGGCCAATAATTTTATTTTTTTAATAAACTAAAGTGACACTAACTAACACAAATCAACAAAATAATATAGATAATATTACATTAACATCATATCATAATCACATTATGACCTAAAAGTAACATTAATCGTAGCCTACTTACACACTTATCCACCATGGTCCCCTAATGTCGCTACTACAATACATCTACACTAACTAAACCTATAGAAAGACATTTGATACACTAAGATCATATCCAATCAATTCTTTGAATGTAAATTAAATATCATACATCAAAGTACATATGATAACATAACTTAATTATAAATAAACCTCATCTAACACTATGGGCCAATATGATATTCCTAATCTTAATCAACACCATGGAATAGGTACATAAAGATATATCACATCTACTACTAAATTAAGTTCATATGCATCATAAATACAACATTTCTAAGCTAACCTTTCTATTACATAATAAACAACAATAAATATATCTTCAAGGTTACATCGACTTATTTACATTTCATTTACAAGAATGCTGCAATTTATAAGATTCATTCATCTAAGAGGTACATATATAAGATACATATTAGACACAATTTTCTTAGAAATATCATCTGCATCATGAAACAAACTCTAGAATCAAATGGAAGGAAAAAATCCATGTTGCACATGAACTGCATCACCTAAACCCTAATGGATGGTTTGAAAATACCACCCTACCACGTGGAACCCTGAGACCCACTCCCTCTATACTAGGAGACAACACTAGGCCCCGCACACAAGCAAGCAACAAAAATAAGTGGCTGACACAAAACATCCAAAGGAGACTACCTAAAACAAAAATCAACCAAAAATCATAAGGACTTTCACAAAGACTTCTAGATACTTCCAGGGGCCAAACACATAACACAAACAAATAGGAAACCCAAATGCTAATAATTATACCACAACACATACAATGAAGCATCTAACATAATTTGCACAATCTTATAACATGATAACCAACTTTTAATTTTACAGTTCATATCCAGGTCCAACAATACATAGCCTTGGTACAATTGATTGTTACATAGTATAGAAACCTCAACATAAGTTTTCACAAGTGGGAAGGGATTGTCAACATACAGATAGTAACACATTTAAGCATAAATAATAAAACACAATATAGATAAAAGGATAGAGCTATATCCTCCTATACAACTTTAAAACTGAACTAATTTTTCCTCTTGATAGCAGTAAATCTGTCATCCATAAAATAGCCATAAAACACTCAAATCAACTTGAAATCCAAATCTGTCAAAGACCCATTTGAGATTTGGCCCTCGAATACTCAACAACAAGGGTAGAATTAACCAAAAATGACTCAACAATTCACAAAATGTAAAACAAAATATGGCTTCCATAAAAACCCTCTTTTCGGCATACCCGATTACAACCAAATGACAAAATGAGAAATCCAGCAACCAGATCTTTTCCAAAATATAAAATATTAAAACTATAATTAATTTAACTACTTTAAAATTACTATAAATCTAAAATCCTAGTCTTCCATTGGCTGGTTATAGTTACAGAGAGAAACATGAGAGTATTTGCAGTAATGGAGGAGCAGCCTGAAAGTAGCCATGTGTTTCAACCATATCTCAAAAACTACGATCTAGGTTTTTGAGATTGTTGGACATAGTTTAAAATACAACAAAATAAAACAGCCCTTTAAATATCTCACCAACCTAGTTTGTAGAAATAGATTTATGGATGACACAAGTAGACCATTTTACTAAAGACAATAAACATATATTGATTTTTATTATGAAATAAATAAATATTTCATTCACACATAGAATAAAAATATCTATAATTTATTTTCAATAATTAGAGAAAGAGAAATCAATCAAATTATTCATACATTCAAAAAGAAAATTTAAACAAAATATTTCAAAATCCAACTTGGATCCAACGCTTGGCATAGATGAGAATTCGATGCCGAGCTTCAAAAATTTGAACTTCCGACTCCCCAATCTAGAATTTTCCCAAAACCACAATTCCCCAGAAAAATCTATTCCCCTCAAATCATAATTGAATTCCAAATCACTCTCCTCCAAATTTCCATTCAAAACCACTCCAAATTTCTCAAAAACCTTATAAAAATTACTCCCATTTTTTTTTTCAAATCCTCTAAATTTCATGCACAAAAAGTGAAAGTCTCATTTCCCCTTTTTTCCATAAATAAAACTAATTTTAAATTAAAAACTAAAAGAAAACAAGAAAGAAAGTAACTTTCTTTCTTTTTCCCCAAAAGACTCTTCTTTTCCAAAGTTAAACAAGAAAATAAAATCCTTTCATAAAATAAAATACTAAAATATTAAATTAAAGCACCTATCCTCATCTCACTAATAAAATAATTACAATAAAATAAATAATCAAATTAACTCACATACTTAACTCATTTGTTTAAGGTTTCCCACTACCAAATAAATTAAAAATATTATAAGAGATAAAAGAACCTCCTTAAAAATAATCACTCCACCAAAATAGTAAATCAAAACACAAATATAACATATGCTTACATATTAAGATTTAAATATTTACTAATAAACATATTAATATTTAATAAATAATATTAGAATATGTTAATAATTATAACCTTATTTTCATAAAACATAATACACATATAATTATAATAATAATAATAACCAATATTTTCTCACACCAAAGAATAACCATAGCAATATAAATACATATACATAATAAAATTAAATCACACCTCGTCACATTAATAACAATTATAATAACAACTAACATGAGTGACCCAATATCTAACTTCACTTAAATAATCCACAATCCAAGGCTAGGCATAAACCATGAAATAACTTCTCACATAAAAGAGGCATTCACATCAAAATATAAATAACGAGAATGATCACAATAGTGACTAACTTGACTTACCGAAGGACTTAGCACCATTAGAGCTAAATCCACACTCAAAGCTAGACATTGGAGTCACACAATCACATAACCCAATAGAAACATTCACAGATGTGCAACACTCCAACCATAGGGTAAAGAAGATCAAGCATTGTCCCTTGACAACCTGAAACTTAGGTGGTCACACACTGAATCAATTATCCCTAATTGGGACAATGGCTAGGGTTGGGGTATAAGTTGGGCCTAGATATTATCTCCTCAACCACCATTGGGATTAGAGACATGCTCATACCTGTTAATTCAGGTGGAGATGTAGCCTAGTAAATATTCACTCAAACATACAAATTAGGGCACATGTGCATAATAGCCGAAGCACTAGGAAAGAAACTCTAGCAATCATATGTCATTCCCATATGTCTCCCATACGTCTAATGGTATGATGCTGCCATTTTCACAAACACACTATTATATCACTTAACTATCCAAGTAAATCTTTGCATAATAATAACAATATAACAATATGCATCATACTCACAAAAGTACTAATAGAAGCTCACGTTTCATCTGCAACCACAACACTTGAACACAAGTTAGTACCTCTTCATATAATAAATATAATTATAATCAAAATCATAATATCATATCATCATGATAATAATATATCAAAATCATGTGAAAATCCTAAAGATAACCAAAGCATTTCCATAGCACAAATATGCCCATAGCTTGCATCCTAGTAATGGACATGTCTGAAGACACACACATCATAATAAACCTATCCTTAAACATATATAATAAGTATTTTCCTAACCTTCTCACATAGTCCATAAATTCATGATATACAACATCAACTGTTTAACATCATTAGCGCATACCTTTAAATATCCCTATTATTTTACCTTCATCTCCAAGTCCCAAAGCCAAACTACCTACACATCCATGGTGAGAATGGAGGGGCACTACATTCTCAGCCCCTAAAACTTGACTTACTCCTAGAAGTCACAAACTAGGGTGGAAACATAATACATTAGTACCAAAATTTCTCTACTCTATAATTGATGTGCATCCTCTATCTAAATCATTTCGATCAAAATCACTATCTGGCTACACATTTGAAAGTAATATTTTCCTAACCACTTTTATTTAGAAATTTATACATTTCTTACAATATGATACTTGATTTTACACTAACAAATATAGCAGGTACTCCATTTAACACCATAGATTCACAATACACTCATGTTTAATATAGCATGGTTATCCCTCTTTTATATCAATAAACAACAAAATATAAGAAATATACATCTAACACATACATACACAATCACATCACCCATAAGTGCACAACACAAGGCTACAAAAGAGTCCATCTGGACACCAAAAAGCAACATACTAATCCATGAGCCAAGAGCCAATATCCATCTCACATGATCCATACCTCACACTTAGTGGCCTGATGGTGTTAGGCCACACACACATGGTGAGACCATCCAAACAAGACCACAATGACCTACCTCTTGTTGTATAAGGTGGTTAGCCTCCAAGAGATAGTCATCACACATAGGTGGGTAGTGGGTCCTAGCTATGTAACAACCTCACATACCCCCATCCTTAAGGTTCCCTGTGTCTGCTTCCTCCTATACACTCACCAAATCTGCCTCATACGTCCTTGGAGAGGAATCACAATACGACACATGGATGACATCAAAAAAATTAAGGATAAACTAATTTTGCTACCAAAGTCATAAAGAAGAGCAAATAAAAATTCAATTTCAACAATAAAGCAAGAAATGTGCATAATTTCAACACGAAATCAAGTGTAACCACGAGGGATACAAGCAAATAAGATCACAAGGTGTGGCTAAACCATCACAATCAAATATAAACAAGGTGACAACCTTCACAATCAACATAAAAGCATCAATAACCATAAAGAAAGTCTACAATCTTTGAAATTACACTGTACAACACTACGTGACTAGATACTAACCACCAAACGAGGAAGGAGGGAACAATGTCAGACTAGAGCAGTAGCCCTCATGTGGTGCGGAGTGAGCACACCATCCACATGGCTCAGAGTGTACTCCTCAGCTACACTTTGCATCGCGTCGTCACACAACATGGACTAGCCAAGTGGCCCACACACTCCTTAGTTGTCTACATGGGATGTGCACCTCGCCACCCATCTCGCATCACATCTTAGTGTGGCATGGTCATACACTAGCCGAAGAAGGAACACAGTAGTCGTATGCCACATGGCAGTGTGTCTGTGGCTCTGTGAAAGTAGGCACAGGTAGAACACACCCCACATAGCAATACCTCGTGGAGAAGGCACACATAGGTAATCGTTGTAGCTAGAGGTATACATGGCTAGGACATACCCATATGCTAACCAACCTAAACACTGTCAAAAGAAAACATGAGTATCCCTCTACAAATGTGTGAGGCCTCATTACGCTCATCTCACAAGTAGGCTATCATAATACAATCTCATAGTGCACCTTCACATGTCTATGCACATGGCATCATGTCCTCAAGCCCAGCTCACTACCATCAGCAACACGACATCATCACCAGCACCATGTCAGAACATTAGTGGGGTGTGGCATCGTATCCATTGCATCATGTCAAAACACGTGCAAATATGGTATATATAATGCATATATGAGTATATGAATATGGGGCTACTCGAGCTTCACCTCTCATACAAATGAGGTTGAATCGCTAATGCCAGTTCAACATCCCTATGGATGACCAGGCATACACTAACAAACCAATGTTGCTATACTCAAAATTGTGGGGATTAGGCTAGCACATATGGATCAAGTACCCTAATCCATCATAAGGGGAAGTAGTGAGTATGTTTCCTCGGGATCAGTTGAGCTAAGACTGCTTTGTGTTGCAATATGTGCACACTATACACTCCGCCCAAGGAACTTTGTGGCTTCTACTACCCCTTCACGGATTGAGGGACTAAAGAACCAAAAGAAAAGAATTTGTGAAACTATCTTTTGGCTACTCTTATATATATAAATTTCAACCACATGTGGGTTGGCCCTCAATCAGGTAACAAACATATAAGCACACATAATGGTATGGTTAATACCACACCAAAAAATACATGTCCCCCATGGATGGGTACACAATATCACCATCCCATGGGCACACAAAGCAAGTATGAAGTATTCACAACACTCAACCAATGCACAGTTACTAGTTTCTCACATTTACAAGGGGGGCACAATTACATACACAATTTCAATACTTCTCAAGGATCACATACCATGAGTACATTTATTTCCATAACCAATGTGATTCCCTTCCAAAAATCATATCATTACATATTATCCATAACCCTTTATTAGTTTTTCTTTCACTCTACTCTTCCATATATCACATGATGCTAATATGTCAATGTCAAGATCATCATGATCACTTAACAACTCCACATAATAAATTCACATTCACTTTTATTCATTCGGTATAACATTCTATCCACATAACAAATGCATATGCAAAATAAATTTTCTTCACCACAATAAGAATTTTACATAAGCACCATGAATTTATAAATGCATCCAAGAATCATTAATACTTTCACACCAATATTCATGTGTCTAGAGTTCAAAAAATTATACACAAGTTCTATATTTGCAAAAGAATAATAATGATCCTCTACTTGCCTTTCCTAAATACAAACAACTCTTACTTCATCACAAGTTATTCAAATTTTCACAAAACAAAAGAATTCACATATTTGTTTTCAAAACACAATCCCACATTCTCTCAAACTTTATCCTAGGCCAGTACAAGTAACACTAAATCTTTACATTTTGATTATGCCTACTTAAACATCTATGTCCCATACCTAAGCTTAATTACTTCACATGTTACCCTCTCATAAAAATTCAACATCCATGACATCCAATGCATAAATATTTTCTATTCATACAATAGTAAGAAAGGAGAAGGACATTACATCATAGATTTCAACTACACATAGCAAACAAGATGTTCAAATACTAATATAGTCATCATAATTTCTCAAAATAGAAACCTAGTTTTATGCACTAGCATCTTATTTATTCCACCCAAGTAGCCCTTTCCAATAAAAACATATCACAACATGCAATGAAAAACTTAATCACATAAATTTACTTCCAATTGCATAGATTAAATACCCAACAACTAAACTTAGTCACATTCATAATCAACCTTTTACATGAATATACCAAAAGTAAGGAGTGCAGTTTTAGAAGAACATAAGATCTGTCACTCAAGTAATTTCAGACATAATTTCTTTGATTCACAGTCAAGGTTTAAACATACAAGTTTAAGTCTTAAATGATTTTCTATTATAACGTGGTTTAAGATTAATTCTCTTTATTAACTATATGTGGGTTAAGAGAAAGAGGAAACAAGATAATTTAATTCAATGCAAACAACTTTCAAACACAACCTTTCCAAATAAAGCATCAATACAAAGGAAAATTAAGTCACACTTTCAACC
>VDFB02101160.1:0-11801 GCA_007258455.2 Sequoia sempervirens
TTAGCAAGAAAATGAAACAAAACAGAAAGAAAACTAAAAGGCCCTGGTGGCCAACAAAACAATGCGCAGCAGCACTTAGAGAAAGAAAACTATTGAAATGAAATGTGCGAAATGCACTTATTTGCAAACTACTCTACCTAACAGTGAGATAACTTATCTCAAAGGAAGTGCTTGAGGTGGATCCAATTCACTGGGATAGACAACACCTCACCAATCATCTTCAAAAGTTGGAATGCGTTGTGTTCCTTGCATTCCATAATCACATAAGGCCCATCCCATATTGCATCGAACTTGGAATGACGTCCAGGTCTGCTTTTAAATTCATTCCACTTGAAAACTAGATCTCCAATAATAAAATCACGAGGCCTCACCCTCTTGTCAAAAGCATTCTTCATTTGTGCTTGATGTATTTCCAACTGTCTCAGAGCTTCTTTTCTGGTTTCTTCGAGTTCAAGCAGCTGTGCGAACCTCACTTCAAGAGGTTGTTCATTCAGCAACTCCAGTTCTTTAACATAACTTAATGTTGGTAATTCAATTGAAATAGGCAACTTAGCCTCTCTGCCATAAGTCAAAACAAAAGGTGAACAACCAGTGGCTCTTTTAGGAGTTATCCTATCAGCCCAAAGAGCTAGTTTTAGCTTTTCGTGCCACATTCTCTGGTTATCTTCAACAGTCTTCTTGATTATCTGAATCAGATTCTTATTTGTGGATTCCACCTAACCATTACCTTGCGGATAATAATTTGATGACGTGTTCATATATATGTTATTTATGACAAACCAATCTGAAATCTTTAATCTGATAAAAGCTAAGCCATTATCTGAAATGATTGAATCTGGAACACCAAATCTCGATATGAGATCTTGGTAAAAATTAAGCACTGAAGTCTCATTTGCTTCCTTTAAAGCGACAACTTCGATCCACTTTGTAAAATAATGTCGGTGGTAGTAGAATCCCGCTTATGACACGCACTTGAAGGGTGGGTTTATAGGGGCCACAAGCCCACTTAGCAAGGGCTATTCTACGAATCAGTGTAGGAAGAATTGGCAAACCTTTGTTTTACCGATAAATAATGCACATTTCTCACTTTAGGACCCATGCTGATAGCATCCTTAAATGAAATTTGGCCAATAATAACTAGCTCCACGCCAATTTTTGTTGTTCTTTGCACGACAAAGCCCTAGAGGTCCATCATGTATGAAACTTCGATAGCGGCTTGTCAGCAGTGGGGCCCCAGATGCAGCGTAATAAGACACCTTGGAAATCTCTCCTATAAAGAACACCATCGATAACTGCATAAGGGATGGCTTGTAATCTATAGTACCTTCTTTTTGTTCTGTCCAAGCCTTCAGGGAATTCACCAGTTTGCAGATAATGTATCATCTGTTGCAACCATGTAACAGGGGGTGCTTGAACAACACTTAAAACATCATTATTTAATACTGTTTCTGTATTTGCAGCCTATTTTAGTCTATTGTTTTCACTTCCAGAAATTTGCTTGCACAAACCTTTGCCTCTAACGAACTTGGTTACTTTTATATCAACATCGAACTCCATCACTTTAGTGATCCAACCAGCACGCTTATCATTAATGTCTTTATTAAGCATAAAATCCTTAATAGTTGAATGAGCCACTAATAAATGAACCTTGCTGTTGGATAGCATGTGTCTAAATTTCTTCAAGCTTTTTACAACAGCAAAAACATTTTTCTCCACAAAAGAGTACTTTACCTCATAATCATGCAAAACTTGGCTAAAAAATGCAATAGGTTGTTCTAAACCTTCCTCATTTTGCTGGCACAACATGGTTGAAACTGTATCTATTCCTCCAAAAGCATATAGAATGAAGTCTCTGTCAAAGTTTGGATTAATGAGAGTAGGAGCGGCTACGAGTGCCTCTTTGATCTACTTGAAGCTCCTCTTGCCTTCCTTGGTCGAACTGAATGGCATGTTTTTCTTCAGCATAGAAGTGAGAGGTTGCAGCAAAGTTGAAATATTTGACCTATAAACCTCCTCACAAAATTTATTCTCCCAAGAAAGCTTTGCAAGTCTTTCTTATGAGCTGGTAATGGCAATTCAAGAATTGCGGAAACTCTTTCAGGATCAATTGAAATACCTTGCTTTGAGACAATGTGCCCCAGCAACTTTCCCTCATGCACTGAAAATATACACTTCTTCGGATTGAGAGACACTCTGAACTCTCTACATCTCTAAAAAATATGTTCCAAGTGATCCAAGTGTTCATTAGCATTTCTGGAAAAAACAATAATATCATCTAAATATACTAGAACAAACTTGTTCATAAGGCTGTGAAAGGCCATATCCATAGCACGTTGGAACGTTGCTCCAACATTTGATAAGCCAAAAGGCATCTTTTTGTAGGCCATCATGCCCCACTTGGTTGTAAACACTATTTTGAATTGATTCTCTTGCTTAACCAAAATCTAGTTATAACCTGAGTAGCCATCTAACAAAGAAAATCTATCAGAACCAGAAACTACCTGTAAAATTTGCTCCATAGAAGGAAGTTGGTAATGGTCTTTCAAAGACGCTCTATTTAGATCTCGAAAATCAACACAAAGTCTGATTTCCCCACTCTTTTTTCTGACTGGCACTAAATTTGACACCCAAGAAGTGTGCTTGATAGGGAAAATAATACCGCTTTCAACTAATTTATTCAGTTTAGCCTTCATAAGGTGTTCCAACTTGGGATTAAGCGGTCTTTGCTTCTGACTTACTAGTTTTGCATCGGGTTCAAGCTCAATGGTATGCTATGCTAAATCAAGGTTAAAACCTCTCAAATCCTTGTATTCCCAAGCAAAAACATCACTATATTTTTGACATAATAGAATGAAAGCTTGGTGTTCCTCTTGACTGCATACCTTACCCAGCTTGAGAAGCTTACCTTTGAAAATTTCAATAGCTGCATAGTGTTCCTCCTTGATAGTCAAGCTGCACTTGTCCTTTCAAACTTGATCATCTGAATTAAAGACGGATTCTAACATCACCAAACCCTTTGGCAGCTTATTGGTCTTTAATTGCATGATCTGGTCCTTGTACTGTTGTTGCCATTTCTGCTGATTTCCATCTACGAACTCAGCCTCAGCAATTAGAAAATTCACATTTTTCTCATCACTATCAAAAACCTGCTAGCTCACATTATTGTCAGGTATAGAAGGTCTGACCACTATCTTCACATATTGACGTGCCTCTACCTTATGAATTTCCTTAGGAATATCAAACTGGGCTCCTATGGCAACGAGCCTATCAACTTGCTTATTTTGATTCTAAGGGATCGACATGATATTAAAAGCATTAAAATCTTCCATTAAATCCCATACACAATGCTTGTATTTCTTAAGTAAATCATTTTTAGCAGCATTTAAATTTTTGACCTGATTCACAATCAACTCCGAATCACCATAAACTTGCAAGAATTTAATACCTTGTTTGCGGGCCCACTCAATGCCATGTACCAATGCTTCATACTCAGCTATATTATTTGAACAGCTGAAAGAAAATCTGCAAGTTGAATAATACTTATCTCCTTCGAGTGATATCAGCATAGCTCCACCTCTGGCACCAACACTGCTCCTCGAACCATGGAAATAAAGTTTCCATAACTCATTATCTTTTCCTGCAGATGGTTCATCCTCTTTGCAAAGATTAGGCATATCGCAATCAGACTCGCGAATCATATAAACTCCTAGACCTACCTCATCTATGCTCTAAAAAGGATCAAGGTCATGATCTTCTGCTGCCCATTCATCGAGACTGATGTAGTCTTCCTTGGTGCTACAGTCTGAGGTCATGGTTTGCTCCTCCATTGTGGAGGTGGCGTAGAGATTAGCGTTTATAGCACTTGGGGAGTACGGTTCGATATGGTCTTTGGCGAGAGGCTCAGACTTAATGGTCACTTTTGTACCATATCTTATTCTAAAAAATAGATGAGACCAATCAGAAGACAAAAACCCACCCAACTTGGCTATAAAATCCCATGATAAGCAAATAGCGAAGTGCGGCAATAAGTCTATGACATGAATATCCTAATGGATAGTGAAACTTGGGGATGCGTGCAAGGTAAGGGCTAAATTTTTGATAATATCAGCAGTCTTTATAGTAGAACCATCTAGCTGCACTACGCCTTTATGAGGATTAGGCTCATATAAAAGACCTAATTTATCAGCTAAATTTTTTGGCATGACTGAACTACTAGCTCCAGAATCGACCATACAACTATGCACAATTTTATCACCTATGATTATACTTAAGTAAAATAGAAGAGGCTTTACCTCTTTTTCTTTCTGCCCACTTTTCCCCTCCAAGTCATTAGCCAACACAACTCTCGCAACTCCTTGATTGGCGTTGTCAGAAATAGATAACTCAGCTAATCCATTCTGCAATAAACTTTTTTGCCCTGGAAGCTATAGAGCGTCTAATATTGACAAATTGATAGTAGTTTTCTTGAGATGCTCTACAATATTGAAGGATGAAATATTTACCTTCTGCTGATTTTTTATAACAGTAGCTTCATTTTGCTTCTGCACAGGCTGAGAATGCATTTTTTGTTGCTCTTTACTGGGTATCTCTTGCCCTCTTTGCAAAAATCTGCATTTTAGGTTGTGTGGCAACATTAACATCTAATGAAACAAGCTGAGTACTAACTATAGGCTACTGCTGTGCATTTCTAGCTTGCTGTCCTAGATCCATAGCTCATTTTTTAGAATTGGTATTAGCCAAAATAAGGGAATCTTACCAGTCTTGGCCATTCATGCCATAGAATTCAGAGCTCTGCCAGTTTAGCAAGGCGACTTCTAAATTATCTTGTTGTTCTTGATTATGATCCTCTACATGTTCTAAAGCAGCATATATATTATGCACCATTAAAGCTTGATTCCTCACTTCGTTGGCACAAGCCGATTGGTTGTGGGGTTGATTGCATGGGTAACACCAGTCACAATCTTGAGCGACATTTTTTTATGGCACAAGTTCTTTTGACGTGCTGGCCATGTTCACATTGTATGGCTGGAATGGTCGAGGGTTAAAATTCCTTCTTTGGGCTTGATAATCACCTTGGAAAGTAGGCCTATTTTGTTGGTTTTGCTGATATGGGGCTTGATAAGGCTTATGTTCTTGGCCAACATGCTTCTTAATAGTCATGAGGTCATTCCTGACGATCTATAATATGTTTTTTAGCTCTTGCATCTCTTGATTCGGGGCTGGGGCAGTGACCTCGTGGGCTGTATTATGGTATCCTATTGCTGGAACTAGTGGGACAGCAGCCAAGGGAGGTATAGCAGTAGGAATAAGCAGCTGTATTTCTAGAAACAAAGGCATAGGGGGTCTAAGAGCTATGTCTCCAGCTTGAATAAGGCAATTTTCAACATTAATAGCAATATTATAAGCATTTGAAGCGTTAAACCACCCATAGACTGAGTCATGACAGCAATCTTGCTATTCAAAGTCTTTAAATAAAATAGAAATGCATGCACCGGTAAGGGCTTTACCATTGTCGGGATACTGTCCCAAGTCCTCTGAAATCTATAGTTGAAATCCACCAAGTGCTCGTACGGTGCCCTTTGAATGGTGCTCAAATACTCTAATAGAGATAAATTATCAGATTTATCAACAAAGTGCTAGTATAGGCCATTACCTAATGCATCCCAAGTTGCGATTGAATTTGCAGTGAGACCTCTGAACCACTGCAGTGCTTTGCCCTTAAGTGACACAGCTAGCAGCTTTAGAGCAACGTTCTCCTGCGTGATATTGTGCACCGAGCATAGCGTGGCCACATCACGGATGTGTTCAACTGGTGTGGTGTAATCCTCTCTGGTGAAATATGGTAATCCTTGAAGGGCTGCAATTGGAATCTCATCATGTTGGGCAATATCTAATGGACGGCCTCCATTAAAGGGTGTGAAAGGATGCTGCCTTGGTGGTGTTGCCATTGATGGTACTTGTGAGATCGGTACTGGTACACTAGGTGACAGAACTAGAGTACCAAGAACAAGAGGTGTTGACTTTGATCTTGCAGGGGCTTCAAAATGCCTTCTTGTTGTACTGCCTCTTCTTCGTGATGGGGACAACTCCTAATACTTGAAAGGTTTTGAACTTGATCTTGTTTGAATATTTCTCATGCGCAGGCTATACTAGCATGCAGAAAACAAAATCGGAGTCGCCAGGTATATTGTGAGCCTCCAGAAGGCTAGAAAAAATTTGCTGCATACACCAAAGAACAAACTGGAATATTAAATACTCTCTGAAAGTTTCTTTCAAAGTCCCACCAGGCGTGCCAAAAATTACTATCAAAAGTTTTGCACCCTGCTGAATGCAATATTCAGCAAACTACTCAAACATGGAAACCTCTTTCAGATGTGGGTGATCTGTATGAAAGAGGAATCTCCAGAGTGAGTTGGTTCTACGAATGATGAATTCTATTTTAAGTGACCCTTCAGGAAAAAGGATAGAAGGATAAACTGGACTTAAAATCTAAAATTGAAATTCTATCACCCTAAAATATTAATCAACTGTAAGAAGACCCTGATAATAACTCACTCTCACCAACTCTTTAAAATTAAAATCTCACAATCTCACAACACATGTAGTTCAACAGTGATTTATGCAAAGGTTAAATTAACACAAGGCACAACCTGAACTAGCATGCAACTCCTAAAAATTTCTTGACAATAATAAGAAAAGAAAAGGATCCAATAGATTTGAATCATAGAACAAATCATATTACTATTCCAAGTCATGAAAAGGAAATGAGAAAGGAAAAACTCTGCTATTTTATTGAATGATGGAGTTGGAACTTCTCATAATTTGAGCACACATTAGTTTACAAGCTCCCCAAAATGTGTAAGGGAAAGAAACTCTCATCTGAACTGCTAAGAATGGAGAGCTGAAAGACTAAGTCTATCAAAAGAACTCTCAAGGAAACCCTAATCCGAGCTCAGAAAAAAGCTCAAGGAAAAAGGCTTCAAACAAACTCAAAAAGCGCTTAAAAAGAAGAAAAAAGCCTGAAAATGCTTTTATGATTACACTGTCAAGCCTCTAAAAATAGGCTAAATCTGCTTTAAAAGCACAAAAACACCTTATCTCTCCAAGATAAGTCTCAAATCTGACCAAGAGGAAAAGTCAGTCAAAGATCTGCTAAAAATAGAAAGAAAACATAAAGCAATTTATAGAATATCGCTTTACTGATTCTGCTTTACAAGATGCAGATTTTTTACAATTTGTCTTATTTTTGCAATTTAAAGATTGGAAATCTTTTGCAAAAAGAAAATCTCCTTATTTCTCCATTACAACATTCTAATTTTCTCAAAAATCATAAAAATACATTACATAATGTCATATTCCTATCAACTCCATAATTGATTTCTCCAAAATCAATCAAAAATAAAAACCCTAAAAACATTGACCCTAGGCTTAAGGTATTCATAATTCTCCCTTAATTGTTCCTCACTTAAAACAATACCCTAAGGCAAAAACCCATATTTCTCTAAGGCAAAACAATAAGTCTTAAATACCTAAGACATCACCCTAGCATAGAATTTCGGCCTTACATAAATATTGACTTAGACTTAGGTTTAATAAATCACAAGGAAGGCATTATGGATTTCGACCTCCATTTGATATTCTCCACGTGCCTTGAATGAAAATTCTAGAACTTCATAAGGCTCGAATTAGGGCTTTGATCAAAATAGGGTCAAACCCTAATTATCATTTCACTTCACACTCGTGACTTTGGAAAGAAGGAAACTCTGTATGCGAGAACAACGCCGCCATGATGGTGTCAGATTTGAGCTTGTGTGCTTCAGTAATCTTTCCTTGCTCCTCAGTTGACCAAAAACTCTAGTGGCTAAGTCTGACTTTGAAGTATTGAAGCTCTTTTCACTTCTTATTGAACACCAAAAAGAGATAATGCCATGGCCTGCATGAGTTTGGTTTCTGATTCTTTTCTTTCCCTTGCTCCTCCATGCCATCATGAGCTCGAGCTCGACCTCTGCAGTCCACTCCATGAAAGCTTGACTTGTATTCTTGTTTTCTTTTACTATGCAGAGGTAAGCTTTATTTAATGATTTTCATAACCTCTACTTTGGCCTTGAGGCCGTGGTGAACACACTCTAATGTCTTAATTTTGTATCTTCTTTGTGCTTCTTGTGCTCACTGTTGTGTATTATTCTCACCATAAGAGCTCGGTTGCTCTTCAAAAACTCAAAATCATGCCTTGGGAAACTAAACAAAAAGTCATGGATGTGGCTTGAATGCTCCATCAAAAATTTAAACTGGTAATTTTCCTTCGTTACATCTGCTCTCCAGAGACTTAAAGAAAATCTCTTCCTTGCTAATGAATTTCTGGCCATACTCAGGCCGCGCCAAATATGCATTGTAGGAAGCATTTTTTGTAGATTTCGGGCTCGACCCAGAACAGAAAACTTACTATTATGTCTTTTGAAAAGCATTTTTGTTTGTGGGTATCACAAAAAGTTGAATAAAGTTGTATTTTTCTTCTATTCAATTCCAAATTTCACATGGTTATCTTTGTAATTGATTTTTCCTGCACTTTGAAACTAACCCTGAAAATGGGTACTCGAAATCCTTAAGGGAAACTCCATTTTTCTATATTTGATGCTAAACTGAAAATGGGACTTTTGAATTATTAAAGAAAAATGCATTTGCTTCTCTTCTGAAGCTCGACCAAGCACAAAAAACTTCACATTTGTAGTCAAACTACTTTTGAATGCAAAACCCAAAATGGGTATTGTAGATTATCACATTTTCTGTACCTTGTATGAAAACCCACATGTGGATACCATGAATAAATGAGCATAGTTTTATTTCATAGTCCTGAAGCAAATGTTTGTATGTTTTGAAGAAAATGTCTCTATTCTGATTTCTCTTCAGAACTTGACCATCAGTTCATTGCATTTATTCTTGTTATTTCTTTGTGGTTATTATGAGAATCATATGAAAGTTGTATTCTTTCTACTTTGAGGCTCGAAGAAGCACAAAAAATTGCATATTTTGTAATTATACTGATGTTTCTATGCAAAAACCATATGGGTATCATAGATTATCATATTCACTACATTTTGAAAACAAACCCCAATGTGGGTAACAGCTGTTCATCTTTGCTTACCCACAGAACTGAAAGCACCTGTAAGAGTTAGCAAAACACTGTATACTTTCATCAAATTCAGTTCATGGACCTGACCCATCATTCATCACATGTAGTCTTGCATTTCTGCACAAATCCTCAAATGGGTATACCATATTCCAAAGAACAATATATGCACTTTTCCACTAGGGTTTGATGTTTTACCTTCAGAAAACCAATATTGGCATTTGATGTTTGCTTTCAGATCTTCCTTCAGAAATGTACACTCATGGTTTAAATCAAAATAGTGTTAATCTATATTCAATTATGAGCTCCTTTAAGCATTCAGACTCCTTTAATCTGCATTATGCATTATTTGGACAATGAACTCATGCCACCTCCACTGAGACAGAACCTAACATGGTTAAGGTCTAAAAAAAAAAATTGATCCAAAGTGAATTGTTGCCTTCCTGTTTTAGCCCTTATGCTTAATCATTGAATCATAATGGATTGTACCTAGTCCTCTATTCCTAGGCATAACCGACACCTCATAACCTCCTCTTAGTAACAAAACTTCTTGATCCTTCTTTCATACTCTGGAAAGCTCACTTGCTTGACACTTATAACTCCTTGAAGATATAACAAAAGAATCTCTGATATGCAATATTCGCTTAAAATATAAAAGATCAGTAAATCCAATGATATTGCAAATTATGGCTTCTAAAGCATTAAATTTTGTTGTTACCTCCACCATAATTCCATACTCATGCATTGTGAAGGGAAAGACCTCTTAAATATACTGTATTCGTGTTTACTCACTATAAACACAACTTTTTCCTTTTGTCCCTCCTTAGCATTTTGTACATCTTGAAAGAAAGCCACTCATTGCATTATTGTTGCTTGTTTAAATATGCCTTCAGAAGTATATAAGAACATGATGGAATAACAAGAATTTGTGTGCTTGTTCATACTCATTTGACTCATATACCCAGTTTTCATTTTGGAATTTCTGTACATCTTTTGATAGTTGTATGACACCTGAACTTAATTCATGATTGTTTTCTTCTTTTGATAAAAGCATTTGACGTCTTGTCACAACACTGTCATTGACATGGATCTTGAGAATGATTTGTATTTGTTCATTGTGAAGAAAAGGATCTGCATGCTTGTATTCTGCCTGTATTTTAATGTCTTTTTGACACTCCTTAACCTTATCATGGCAACTCCTACCTCCTATTCTTGAACTCCATAGGGAAACCAAACTGAAACATTGTAACATCATGACCACATGCTGCTCACTAGCTCATATGTATAGTAACAACTCAAAACTTATTTTGGAAAGAAAATACTTACTCTTCCCCTATTATCCTGGAATGATCTCTTTATTACTAAACCCATAATGATGTATTTACTTTACCAGTCGACTGGAGCTAGAGATTCATTCATCAAATGCACTGTTTGTGTTTGTATTCTTAAGCAGCATGGTACTCTTCATGCATTTTTATATTTTACTACACAAACTGCTCTCAGAAACTATTATCTTTGATGATGAAAATCAAAACAAACCATCAAAGCATAATGTATGCCTGCTCACTATCCGAGAAAGAATTGATGAATTGAAACTCACATGACATATGATTATAATCAGTATAGAAAATGAAGTAATTCAGCAATTTCTGATGTAAATGTACTCAGTTAAATTCCTTAAGTGAACTAAACTCACTGTTCACCTGTAGCCTTCAGAAAGAAACCTAATCATTATGAATGAACAGTTGG
This sequence comes from Sequoia sempervirens, assembly GCA_007258455.2. Taxonomy (NCBI): domain Eukaryota; kingdom Viridiplantae; phylum Streptophyta; class Pinopsida; order Cupressales; family Cupressaceae; genus Sequoia; species Sequoia sempervirens. Next base: position 10,877 of record VDFB02101160.1, read on the forward strand.
TCTCGTTGCTTGATGGATTCTCTATTTTACTCTTCAGTTGTATTTCATTTCATTCAATGTATATAATGAAGTATTTTTTAAAATCAGCCCATTTAATGAATAGGGCAGCATGCCGAGCTCTACCCTTGTGGGAGCCCGTTTTACTCCACATGCTTAGTCTTCAAACAATGTTCAGCTTCATGACTTAACCTATACCTGCACAAGGAAACAAACAACGTTAGCATAAAAAATAGAACATGTTGATTATGATGTTGCTATTTCTCCTTCAAGTCATTTCTTTCATAATGCACTTGATTGATTGTTTCAATGCATTGCTAATAGTATGTTGTACTATTGTAGGTGCATCATATAAGTTACATCATAGTCAGAGCCACTGACACCCCTCTTTTCCTCTTATAGGTCGATGATGCTCAAGATGATGAGGTGCACCATTCAACATCAAGCGTCGATAATCAAGCAATGATGACTATGCTGCCACTTATGTGTTTTCCTTTAGCATCTTCAGTAGTGCAATGTGTTATGAGAAATATATTGTCACAGTCACAGTCACATCCACGGCTTGTGTGGATCTTTCATTTCAATTTTGCTTTTCAATTGAAAAGAAAAATGCATTTCATGTAATATTGTAACACTATTCTGATTGTGAAATCAAATGGAGCCTTGTAAAAATATGAGTTCTTTACGAAATGAATAAAAGCATCTGAAATGCTATCTTGCTCATGTACTCAATTCTGTATTTCTTTTAAATCTGCAACTTCTGAATGGCACTCTGAAACCCTACTTTCTTTAAAATGCATAACTATTTTTCAATGCAAAAAGCAATGCAAAACAACATTTGAACATGACATTGCAATTCCACTTAATGTTAAATAACAATTAGCCAGCTCCTCCATTTTGAGTTGAGGTGAAAAATATGTAACAAGTT
>VDFB02101161.1:0-42165 GCA_007258455.2 Sequoia sempervirens
ATTCTTTTTTCATGTGTGTTTCCAAGATCAAGTAGTTAGAATAACTCTGAAGGAACCAACTCTTGGTACCAATTGATGAAGCACAATATTACACACACGAATATTGAGAGGGGGGTGAATCAATATAGATTAAACTTTACTCCTTACCTCAATATAGAAATATTATTTCATGTCATAATTATCCATAGAAATATTAGTCATGCAAGATGTAGAAATTTGAGAACATGCACAAGAGAGACACACAATTTTACATGGAAACACTTAGGAGAAAACCACAACAAATTTTTTCTTGCATTAATCTTCTTTCAAAAGTTTGTAGGCACCAACCCATTGGAGACTCCAATCTCCACCACTGAGCACCAACTCAACAAGAGACTTCAATATCTTCAACAAGATTCTCCAACCTCACAATATCCTCAAGTAGGAGGCTCCAACCTCCACAAGAATAATATGATAATTCAATTTGCAACATCCCTCAGATATGCCCTAATGCCTTCTCACAAGTCTGGAATATAGTCTTCACAAATTCGACAATAATGTCTTCTCAAAATTGGAAATAATGTACTCATGAATTTGAAAATAATGTTCTCTTCAAGTCTACAATAAATTCTTCATAAGGTCTACTCAATATATCACCATGATCTCACTTATGTCACTTTCTCTCCTCTCACAAATTTGCTACTATAAATCTGCTCAAATATACCTTTTAGATCTACTTGAATAACATTTTATTTATGATCTTCATATAAAGATATTTCTTTAATTAATTGGTTTCAAAACCCTTTCACACCTTTCTTTTACACCTCTCAAACTTCCTCTTCACTCAAGGGAGGCAACTCTTCAAAAGAGGTCGGCCCAATTTTTTTTTATAAATATATATATATATATTTTTCTTTATTGCCCAAAATTTGGGCGCTCCTCTCTAGGTAGGGTTGGCCCAAAATAAAATAAAATAAATTTATTTTTAATTTCTAAGCTTACTAGAATTTGAGCGACATACATGGGGAAGGTCAACCTACAAAAACATAACATTTAATATTGTTTTTTCTTTCCTCTATGGGTTGGCCACCTTTGACATCAATGGCAACAATTTTTCTAACACAGTCAATCTAAGAAAGCAACAACAAATCAAATATTTGTTTGAAAAAAAATCATGTTCCAAGAAATTTGAGATTGGTGATCTAGGGTTGATGTGGAATGCAAGGGATCAAGACAAAGGTAAACATGGAAAATTTGATTCTTTGTGGTTGGGGCCTTATGTTGTAATTAACACTCATAGGGAAAAATCTTATTTTCTAGAGAATATGCATGGAGAATTTCAAGAGTTTCTAGTGCATGGACAATTCCTAAAGCATTAATTCTCTTGAGCTTTGCTCACTTTTTCATGCACATTAGTTTAGGCTTTTCCTTTGTTTGGTCTTGTGCATATGTGATTGCTTGTAGTTCATAGTGAAGTTTTTTTCCTTTTTAGTTTGGTGTGTATGTGTTTGCGTGGTCTACGTCCTAGAATTTTCTAAATCCTCACCATGCTTCGCTGAAGCATGCATCCCTAAAAAAAGGCCACTGTTAGGTCTTGCAGATTCTCATACCCCCATTCTGACCTAAGTACATAAATTTGAAAAGTCAAAAATTTGTATAAATGTGTGTTGGGACTCAAATATGTTGCATTAAATTTTGTTTAAGTTCCTCCATTTTGAGCCTTTATTAACCCACTTGTTAATAAACGATATAAGATATCTAATTTGGGTTGTCTTTTGCCAAATTTCTTAGTACATTTTGGTAGAGAAAAAATTAGGCCCAGACACTTTTTAAAGTTTTGCAAAATTCACTAAGGGGTGAAAGTTATGCCTTTGTGGGTTTTCTCCTTCCATCTGGCACAAGTGCATTTCATATGCCTTTCCCTGCATGGTGCGGTTCCATTAGATTTTCTTGCAAAAGGTAGGAAGCATGAGAAATAGTTAAGTGTCAACCTTGTGGGAATCCAATGTGCTACTAAACCTTCCCTTTGGCTTGCTTTTTGTTTGATTCACTTAGATTTTTCCACTTTGTGAGAAAAATGTACCCATCCAAATTTGCAAGCATTTATATGTGAACCATCTTAATTCCGATTTCCAATGAGATTTCCACATTTCCACCTGTCAATAGATTCCTTGTAGATGCAGTTGACTTCAAATAAAAATTGACTATAGTAATGTATTTGTGGCAGATGGGGTCCATCTTCTCACATATGTCCTTGATGATGTCATCTTCCTTTTGTGGCATTTTTTTGCATGGTGCGCTTGGAGGCCAAACTTTTGCAAAGGGTAAGTGAATTGTTTCATTACTAATTGGTGTAGTTTAGTTGAAGGTCTCCAACTTGCATGGGCTAGATAGAGCTTCAAGATCCGCATTGACTTGTTGAAGGCTGATAAAGCTAAAGGAAGGGTTTGTGGGTAAGTCTGTGAACTAGATGCTTATCCAAAAGGTGAAGGTCACTTACCAATAGAGTTTCTGCAAGAACCTAATGGGTGTCAACTTCCTACTAGTGCCAAATAGAAGTAGATATTTTGCATAAATGATTTTATAAGGATATCAATAACATTCTAATATATCTTCCAAGAGTCTAAATCTTCGCAACATCCACTTCACCCCAAAATCCCTATAATGCTTGAGTGACCCCAAAATTTTTGCAATGATGCCAAAGGGTCATGTATCTCCGCAATTCTTCTAAAGTGTTTTTTTTCCATCGATAAGCATCAACAACAATCCAAAACTGCAATTTGAAGCATGCAACACATGTTTTCATGACATAGCTGGTAAATTACGCTTGTATAAGAGGATTGACAACAAATAACTCCAAGTTTCACTACATATTTGAACTATAGCATTTTGTAATGACAAAGAATTCCCATTCTGCATACCTAGAATTGTTTGTTAGGCTTCCAAATGACTTCTCTTCACAATAACACAAGTTTTCATCTTCTTATCATTAAAAGGGGATCCAATGCCATTTTGGGGGGTTTTTAAAAAAAATTATGAGGAATTTGAGAAGACTTTGGGCAATGATTTGATTGCTTCTATCTCATTTCTTTAGGTACATAGTCAATGACTGCAATTTTTGTAATAACACTATATAATTTGATTTGAAACATATATGAATACATGCTTTCAATGTGTGTCATCTCCAGTGTCTGATACAATAGTTTTTTGGATAAAATAATCAAAGATTGTAAATTCCAACAATGCACATTTGTTGCATCTATATTATTCATGGTCAGTCTTTTCTCAAGGAGCACTATAATTTATTTCATTGAAAATAATAAAACTATTGCTGTCACAAATGGATTTTGAAGTAGGATCCATTGTTAGCCTTTTGCAAGTCAAATTATTACAAGGTAATAATTCTTCAATGATCATTGAAGTATTTTGGTGTTATGAAATGAATATGCATATTGTACTGACTCTGTTATTCTGAGTAGGCACTGACCAGTCCAATTTCTCCCATAGCCTTATAATTGATCTTGAAATGATAAATCTTAAATCAACAATTTTATATTTTTGTATTTTTTGAAATCCTTGCATTTGAAACAAATTTATCACAAGGAGATTACATGTTTTAAGATTTAATTTATAAATTTACTTGTCATAATGAGAGTTAATTTACTAAGCGTTAAGTCATAGATCTGTATCATATTCACACCCAGTATCATAAAGGGAAACCCACCTAGATTCTGCAAAGCTTAGAGTGTAGAGGCAAATACAATTGAAAGTGTTTCATTTTCGTTGGCCTAAATTCCAAAAATTTTGAGTGTAAGATTAGGTAAATCTTTAGGAGTTACTAGAATACACGTTGGGGAACCAATTATTACCTTGGAATAACAATATCTTTATTCAAATCTTATAGGTAGTTGTAGTTCCCTCTAGTTGTTTTCCTTTATTAATTACCATGAGGTTCCTTTGCCAAAAGTTCCCTAGATTAAAGTATTAAGACCTTTTAGGAAATACATGAGAGGGCATTTCTAACATTATCAAGAATATAACTATATATCCTAGTTTTAATTGCTAGATTTGAAAGCCAAAATTTCACCTCAACAACAAGCATTTTGAAGTGTTGGTGAAATTTTAATGGCTATTTCCAAATGATATGGTTTATGTATTAATGTTGAAGCATTGAATGACTTGTGAGAACATTGTAAATGGCGTGTGGACATGCCTTCTTGTTAATACAAACCTCAACGGTGTTACTATCTAATTTCTCCAAAGGTGTCATTAGAAACTCTTAATCACCATTATTGTTTACAATCTCTAGGGCTAGCGGGGCCAAATGGAGGTAGAAATGATATTATCATAATTGTTCTAATTTCTAAACATATTGTAGATGGATTTCTTAGATGCTCTTAATTCTAAAGATTGGGCTAGTTTGCATCAAGACAAGTCTCCTTTGCTACCTCTAGGTGTTTTCCACCCTAAAAACTAAAAGAAGATTGTTGTCCCTAATTTTTGAAATGCAAAACTCAGAGATAACCCATTAAAATTTTGACATTTTTAGGCCTCAAGGCACGTTTTACGAGGTGCAAAGGTTGAAATTTTTTAGTTTTAGATCCATGGTCCCCTTGGACATCCTTTTTCATTCACTCCTGATTGTTTTCATGAGTTTTGAGTCATTTTCCTTATGTTTTTGGTCAATTCCCGGTTTTTGGGGCATCACTGCAAGTAGGGGATTTGGTTTCTTATTGCAAATCAGTAATAGGAACTTTTTACCTCTATTGCAAGTGATAATGTTTTTAATTTTTAATTTTAAGTCAGTTGTAGGAACTTTTAGTTCACTTTACAAGTTATTTTTTTATAAAAAAATGTCACTTGCAATATGTTCTTAAAAGTCCAATTTCACTTAAGTTCACTTGTAATGAGCCCCAAAAGGTTCGATTTGAGTTATTTGTCATAAAGTGAACTTGTTTTTGACTTCAAAAAGCTCAATTTGAGTCTTTTAATGAAAATAAGCTTGCAATGAGTCTTTAAAAGTCCAATTTTGCAAGGAGGTCGATTTGTTTACTTGCTCTGAGTCATGAAAAACCCAACGCCATTGATGGAGAAGGTTGTTTTTGTTTGAGTTTGCTTCTTCTCCTATTTTCATGGTGGTTTCATAAATGTTTGGTTGTAATAGAAGACTCCTAGCTGTGCTAAATCAAGTAATCTTCTTTGGCTAAGTTTGTGCAAGTCGCCTAGGGTTTTCCTTCATCATTTTGGCTTGCAAACTCTTGTTGCAGATATGTTTCTTTTTAGTTAGGTTGTTTCTCTTCATTTTAATGTCTTTGTTTTATGAATCTCTTGTTATTTATGACACCATTGTGTGTATTTGAGTTTGCATTTGATAGAAATGCTCTTTGGATGAAAAACGTCATTTGCTGAAAACGTTTTTCTTCATATGCAAAATACATTTTGCATTGTTTTTCACCGCATTCACATTTCTCCACAATTTCAAACGCCTTTCATTCCATCTCATTCACATTTACATTTCTCCACAATCTCATTACCATTTTCTGGAAAAGAAAAGAAAGAAAAAATGATGCCCCTTGGCTGAAAATTGAGATTTTATAAACCAACTGCAAGTAGGAAATTTTGGTCGTAACTACAAGTACAAGTTCAGAAAATAAACTTGCAATGACTTCTTATTTTTCCTACCTTGCACTTTTTCACTTGCAATATGTTCCAAAAATCCCGATTACACACTTTATTTGCAGTCAGCCTTCCAAAACCCAAAATTGAGCTTTGGCCTCACTTTTGTAGCCCCTTTGTCTCATTCTCGTTAATCCGTTTGCACACATGACCCACCAAATCAATAATACAAGGCATGGGCCTTATTTTTCAAAAAAATTCCAAGGTTGGAGAATGATACAAAGAAAGAACAACAACATGACGAAGCCACACAAGGAGTTAAATAAGTGATATGATTGAGCATAGAATGCTTTCAGGACAAAGATGGAAGAATGTTTTCCAAACAACAACATGAAGATCCAATCAAGGATGATGTAGTTCGAGTCGTGTCTTCAGACACTTAGAATAGTTTCAATTATGTATTTGTAATTCAGTTTTGACAAATTACATGTAAAATGGAAAAATGTAATTGCATGTGATCATATCACTTGCAAAGTTGTAACTTGTAATTGCATGTAATAACATTACAAGTCAAATTACAATAGGACTTGTAATGTTGAATAAGTCAACTGCAGTTAGTTAGTGGTTGAGAGAATTTCTCAAGTTAGTTGGGATCCTCCCACCTTTTTCTCAAGGCTTCTCTCCTATAAATACTTGAGGGGGTCTATTGTAATTTTTATCTTTTTGCAATGCAACAAAACTCTGCTAGTTTGTATGTGCACTTTAAGACTTTTAGCTTAGATGTAAATCATATTACAGTCAATTAAAAGAGGCAAATTGCTTTCAAAATTTGTGTTGATTCAAGGTGTTACATGACGACATTTTCTACATATTGATTGTGAGTTTTGTGGTGTTATACAAGAGGGATTCGAGCTCAATTTTGCAGAGTTTGAGCTGCTTATTGTGTTTGGAGTTTTAGATTGGTTTTCATATTTGATACTGCAGACTTTGAGCTGTTTGTCACGTTTGAAGCTATTGTAGAACGCTCAAGCAAAGGGGGTAACTTGTAGACTTTGTGTTGCTTTTATTTTCTATGTTTGTGCATTAAAAATGCATCATGTAGTTAGATTTTGAGCTGCTACATACTGTACTTGGTTACCAGAAAATCATCTAAAAAGGTTGATAGGAGAGTAAGTTGTCAAAGACTTTGTGCTTTCAATTTCTTTTCCCATCCCGGAGGAGCAACGAAGGACTTTGTGCCTTTATGGAAACTTTGCTTCTTTATTTGTTTACTTCATTAATAATTTATGCTTTCAACTGTGATTCTTTTCTGAAACAAGAGAAAAGAATAAGTGTCTTTTCTGAAAAAGGAGAACAAGAAGGAGTTTCACCTAGATTTAGAATAGATTTATAGTTAGAGTTTATTTCTGAATTTTTAAAATAGAAAGCAAAGGGGCAGCCTTCCCTTTGAAAATAGGAGAGTTTATCTCACACATTGTGGCTGAAACCACAATTTTGCATATCCTCAAGGTATACAAAATTTTCAACCAATAGTTTTTGGCGACTCCGCTAGGGATGTACGATACACATTCGGAAGCCTCACGCTTTCTTTTGAAGTATACCAGTATCCTATTCATTGTAATTTATTTTCTTGTAAGTTTATCAAGCTTTCACCAAGGACATGTAAATGGCTGCTCAAGGTCCTTGGGGAAATGCTTTCAGTCCATTGAGTCTAGCTCTACCCCTACATGCTCTTCCTGAAGGCTCACGGAAGAACTTTCCCAAGTTCTTTGGTGATGGACAACAACATCCTGACGAGCACGTTGCTACTTTCTATAGTGCTTGTGGAGTTCATGGTGTTGAATACGAAGATGTATCTGTAAGGCTATTTTTGGAGACTCTCCAAGGTGTTGCTGCAGATTGGTTTTATCACCTCGTGCCATAGACCATCACAAACTGGGCTATTCTCAAAACAAAGTTTGAAGAGAGGTTCAAGCCTGCAGAAAATGTGCATGCATTGTTAGCACAATTGACTCAAATTAAAAAGGAGTCACATGAACCCATGCGGGAGTTTGTGGCTAAATTCAACAAGCTGTCTAACAGAATTCCAACTATTGCTCAACCTATTGCTGAAAATTTGAAGGGCTTCTTCATCAATGCTTAGTCGCCTGAGGTGAGTTTGTTGTTGAGAAGGACAGTTCTGAGAGATCTTGCAGCAACACAAACCTTACCTGTTGAGGGTGAAGATGATCTTATCCTTGCAGGTAAGATAAAGATATATCCAAATGAGTCCAAAGAAAACTCTTCTTTGGGATCATGGTCTACCAAGAGAACAGATCCCACGGTGCAAAGGTTAGCTAATGAGTTGCTTTCCCTCAAAAAACAAATAGCTCAAGGTGTATTCTCTTCCCCTTATGAAGAAGACGTTCCAATGAGGCCATACCCAAATATTACTCCTAGTTATATAGCTAGAAATCAGGACAAGCTTCCTTCAACACTAGAAGGGCTTGCTCTTGAGGCACCACCAACAAATGCAGCAGTGGAGGATTCTAATCTTGAACAAAGTGATCTTGCTGGTCTCTTCCAAGAGAAGGAAGCAAACATAGTTGGCGACTCTCAAATCTAGTTTATACAGTTCCAGAAACTGTTGAACAAAAAGAAAAGACCATATCGGATATCATGAAGAATACACAACAAGAGGTTGAAGGCCACCTTTCTAAGGTGTTGATGAAGGAGGATAATCATGTCATGGGATGTGAAAAGATAGTTTATAAAGATAAAAATGAGATTTCTATAGTTTGGTTTGATGAATTGCCCTGTTCTGTGGAGAAAGATGAAGAAAACCTACTCAAAGTAGCATCAACAATAGTTTTAGAACATAAAAATAATTCTATTTTGGAGTTTGGAGAGTTTGATGAAAGTTGTCATGAAGCAAAGTTCAACTCTCCTATTCAAAAGAGCAAAGAAGGTATTGAAGAGGATACATTTTGGGATGGGATGGAATTTTTTTGTTCAAGCTTTGATGCCAAACCAGTATCCCATAAGTTAGAAGACATGAGCAACTTGAGAAAGATAAAAATCAAGAGTCTATTTTCCAAGGTGGAGGTTTTGATATTTTTTTAGGTCCTCAAGAAAGTTCTTCTATGATTGAAATAGAACATGTTATGCATAAGAGATCTACCCCAAAACTTGATGAAGATCATTTCATGAGTACTATAGAAGAATTTTGTTCAAGTCTTGTTGACAACTCTTCTAAATCATAAGTTTGTGAACAACATACTGAGGAATACAATACAGTCATGTTTTCATCTGAATCGCATGAAAGAGATCATTTGGAGCAGCATGAGGTTGTCATGGTTGATGAACCAGTTGTTCAAGCAACGACTAGTAAGAAGAATTTAGGTTTTGTTCGATCAAGGGGATGCCCCATAAGACATCTCCCTTGGTTGGAAGCCAATGGGAAATTAGAGGCTCCACTTGTACCTGAACATGAAGATATATTTCAAAAAGAAGCCAAAGAAGCAGTTGTAGTTGAGCAAGAACAATCCGGTTTCAAAATTCCATTTCAGAGCAACAATACATATGATTCATCTCAAGAGAAAAGTGAATTTGTTCATTTCTTCAAGAGAGTACCACATCAAGTTTTGGTACCATTGCTCACGCTTCATCTGTACAAAGTTGCTTGTGATCATGCAAGGTACTATAAGTTGTTGAAGAAAGGCAACTATTTTGCTAAGCTAGTAAATGGTTTCGTTTGAAAGCATTTCTTTATTGGTTAGTTACATTAGGTAGTTTTCTTTTCAATAAGTGCAGTTGCACAGGTCTATGTCTTGTTTTCTAGTTAGTTGCTTTGTGTCAGTCATGTCATCCTTCCTGTCATTTTGTGTCTTTGTCGGTTGACTCCGTAACCCAATGGATACTAAGGCACTTGGAGATTCAAGATTCTACTACCTTCTCTTTCGAAGGCAGTTCCCCAGTCAGAGCCAGTTGTTGTCCCTAATTTTTGACATGCAAAAATCAGAGATAACCCATTAAAATTTTGACATTTTTAGGCCTCAAGGCACATTTTACGAGGTGCAGAGGTTGAAAATTTTCAGTCTTAGATCCATGGTCCCCTTGGACATCCTTTTTCATTCACTTCTGATCGTTTTCATGAGTTTTTGAGTCATTTTCCTTATGTTTTTGGTCAATTTCGGGTTTCTGGGGCATCACTACAAGTAGGGGATTTGGTTTCTTATTGCAAGTCAGTAATAGGAACTTTTTACCTCTATTGCAAGTGATAATGTTTTTAATTTTTCATTTTAAGTCAGTTGTAGGAACTTTTAGTTCACTTTACAAGTTATTTAAAAAAAAAAAAAGTCACTTGAAATATGTTCTTAAAAGTCCGATTTCACTTAAGTTCACTTGTAATGAGCCCAAAAGGTTCAATTTGAGTTATTTGTCACAAAGTGAACTTGTTTTTGACTTCAAAAATCTCAATTTGAGTCTTTTAATGAAAATAAGCTTGCAATGAGTCTTTAAAAGTCCAATTTTGCAAGGAGGTCGATTTGTTTACTTGCTCTGAGTCATGAAAAACCTGACGCCATTGATGGAGAAGGTTGTTTGTGTTTGAGTTTGCTTCTTATCCTCTTTTCATGGTGGTTTCATAAATGTTTGGTTGTAATAGAAGACTTCCAGCTATGCTAAATCAAGTAATCTTCTTTGGCTAAGTTTGTGCAAGTCGCCTAGGGTTTTCCTTCATCATTTTGGCTTGCAAACTCTTGTTGTAGATATGTTTCTTTTTAGTTTGGTTGTTTCTCTTCATTTTAATGTCTTTGTTTTATGAATCTCTTGTTATTTATGACGCCAATTTGTGTATTTGAGTTTGCATTTGATAGAAATGCTCTTTGGATGAAAAACACGTTTTCCTCTTTCAATGAAAAAAGTCATTTGTTGAAAACTTTTTTCTTCATATGCAAAATACGTTTTGCATTGTTTTTCACCGCATTCACATTTCTCCATAATTTCAAACGCCTTTCATTCCATCTCATTCGCATTTACATTTCTCCACAATCTCATTACCATTTTCTGCAAAAAAAAAGAAAGAAAAAATGATGCCCCTTGGCTGAAAATCGGGATTTTATAAACCAACTGCAAGTAGGAAATTCTGGTCGTAACTACAAGTACAAGTTCAGAAAATAAACTTGCAATGACTTCTTATTTTTCCTACTTTGCACTTTTTCACTTGCAATATGTTCCAAAAATCCCGATTACACACTTTATTTGCATTCAGCCTTCCAAAACCCGAAATTGAGCTTTGGCCTCACTTTTGTAGCCCCTTTGTCTCATTCTCGTTAATCCGTTTGCACACATGACCCACCAAATCAATAATACAAGGCATGGGCCTTATTTTTCAAACAAATTCCAAGGTTGGAGAATGATACAAAGAAAGAACAACATGACAAAGCCACAAGGAGTTGAATAAGTGATATGATTGAGCATAGAATGCTTTTAGGACAAAGATGGAAGAATGTTTTCCAAACAACAGCATGAAGATCCAATCAAGGATGATGTAGTTCGAGTCATGTCTTGGACACTTAGAATAATTTCAATTATGTAATTTAGTTTTGACAAATTACATATAAAATGGAAAAATGTAATTGCATGTGATCATATCACTTGCAAAGTTGTAACTTGTAATTGCACGTAGTAATATTACAAGTCAAATTACAATAGGACTTTTGACTTGTAATATTGAATAAGTCAACTACAGTAAGTTAGTGGTTGAGAGAATTTCTCAAGTTTGTTGGGATCCTCCCACTTTTTTCTCAAGGCTTCTCTCCTATAAATACTTGAGGGGGTCTATTGTAATTTTTATCTTTTTGAAATGCAACAAAACTTTGCTAGTTTGTATGTGCACTTTAAGACTTTGAGCTTAGATGTAAATCAGATTACAATCAATTAAAAGAGGCAAATTGCTTTCAAACTTTGTGTTGATTCAGGGTGTTACATGACGACATTTTCTACATATTGATTGTGAGTTTTGTGGTGTTATACAAGAGGGATTCGAGCTGAATTTTGTAGAGTTTGAGTTGCTTATTGCGTTTGGAGTTTTAGATTGATTTTCATATTTGATACTGCAGATTTTGAGCTGTTTGTCATGAAGCTATTGTAGAACGCTCAAACAAAGGGGGTAACTTGCAGACTTTGTGCTGCTTTTATTTTCTATGTTTGTGCATTAAAAGTGCATCATGTAGTTAGATTTTGAGTTGCACAAAATACCAAAAATAATGTAAAAATTTAAGGCAGAATGTAATCTAGAAGCAAGATGGACTCTTTGCTAGAAATGGTGCACCATTTAACTTTAAACTTTCAAAAATTGGCTTCTCCATGGTTGGAGGACCTCAAACAATTATAACTCCTTGTTGGTCATCGAAAAAGTTTGAACTTTGAAGACAAAAAATACGATACTTACACAATTTAATCACTTACATGAAATGAAACATCAACTACTCTTGAAAATTCTAGTCAAAGAACCAATTCAACTCTACCCATAAAATTTAATCATGAAGTATGCCCACCAATTTTAAAACCAGGGAAGGAGCTTGAATCAGTTTGCCATTTCTCATTATTTTTCTTGATCTTTAGTAAAATTAGTCTAAAAGCATATGATTAGTTTTTGCTCTAATTCTCATACCAATTTGTTTCAATATCTTAGCATCCTTTTCTTCAATTTTAAGATTCTCAATTTAAATCTTATTAGTTCCTTTAACTGTATAATCATAAGCTCCTCTATATAATCAAGTGTGGTGATTGCTACAACATGTAAATAAAAAATGATCCGACATTCAAAACGTGTTCAGCTAGTCAAAATTATATCTTGCTTAACTGTGAGTATTCTATATTTGCAAAGTCCAACAACTATTTACATTTACGACTCAACCTTAGACAATGGATATAACGATACACCGATTAGACAGTCTCAGTAACTATATCAAAGCTTTAACAGAAAAATACAATTCTGAAGAAGGAAATTTGAAACAAATAAATTGTACAAGAAGAAAACTAAAATGCGAAGTTTGGATACAAGTTCAAGGAAATTCAAGAGAAAGGTTACTATGTTAAGGAAAAATATGGGAAAGCAACGGAAAACAACTTAGTACTCTGGGGCTTAATGTATATAAAGTTGAAATAGTATCATTAATTCAGAAAGTTTATAGAATGCATGTTAAATAAAGAAATAATAGAGGCGAGAACATTTCTCTTCCAATGTTGAATGTTTTGTGTGGCTTGGGATGGACTTAATTGGATGAGACGTTCTTGGGCACTGCCGAGGTTTTAATATCTTAACCTTCCTCTGAATTTTTGTAGATAGTTGACAAGAGACATTGAAAGAAGTGACAACGGAAAGTATATCTGTGGGGAAGCTTTTTAAACCACATTGAAACAATTGCTCCCCATAAGTAAATTAGTAAAAAATCATTCAAGTTTGTATTTGAATAATAATGTGTCAAAGATGGCATATTACATAATATTCAAGTGTTTTCAACTATATAAAAAAATAATAATTTAATAATTTCCCAAGTTCTTAATGTTAATCCCCTATCTACACAAAAATATAGCTATAAATATGATTAACCAATAAGAAAACTCTCCCTTTGATCATGGCCATTCCATCTCCATTGTGACTAACCATCCCATACAGAAACAACCCAGCCAAAGTAGCATGCCTAGCAACAAATAGCATTTTAACATCCATCCCATTAGGTCAACATATGAAGTTTTGTTCACAAAATCTTTATCCATCCCTCATATGAATATGAAATGCACTTGAATGAAAGCGAATATATGTAATCTGTTCTGAACTATACAAGAACACTGCCCAACCCTACTAACTTGAAAAAATTATTCAAGGCATTCCTTTTATGGCATCCCCCTTTAACATTCAAGTAATATGGTGCTGGAAGTAGAAGCCGTGGTGTCAACAGGCGTATTTGTCCGCTTTGTTAACACTATAGAATTATTTTCTCTCCATAACCACAATTCCTTTTCACACTCGTCAAGCTCGTCATCGCCTTTAAACATGGGATGCACATAAGCATTAGCAAGGTACTGTTTAAGGTTCAGTCCTGGTTCTGTTGCTTGCTCCAAAGTGTCCTTCACCATAGCTTCCTGAAACATTTTGAAGATAAACTGCATAAGAAAATAGAAAGTGTAGCAAGAGAAAAATCAATAATGCAAAGAATATTCAATTAGTTGTGCAGGTCTCGTGCGTGTTAAACTTTTACTGATAAACATAAGCAAGGTAACAAAGTTGATTCAAGTCGTGGGTATTCAGTCGCAATAGAGAAAATAGTTCAGATTTTTTAACCAAATTGGGACTATCCTGCATGGAGATATCTTTCAGCCACCCATAATTTCAATAAAAAATCCTATATTTTACTTGTTATAGGTTGTTTTCAATACTCAAGTATCACAAGAAAAGGACAAGAGGCAAAAATGGGAGGAAGAGGTACCTAAATTTTCCTCTACACTAAGTAAATTTTGTCAATGAGTTGGAACTTTGTTGTCCTTAATTGGAAAGTAGAAGCGTCTAAGCTTTTGGTTTTAGTTTTTTCGAAATCAAGTGAGCTGTTGGTGCATGGAACCCTTCACTTATAGTTCTTACCAAGTGTCATCTCTTGTTATGATTAATACTCTTCACATTCTAGAGGAATCTAATTTCTATGCTAAGTTTTGACGAGTTGTATGTGAAAACCTTCTTGATGATAGTCGTGGTAGTTGAATTTTCACTCTAATCATTGTAATAAATTAATAATAGATATTTATGCTCCAACTCCTAGGTTTTTGTCAGTGTACATCTTGAAATTTTGGAAGCAGAGGTGTCTTTCCAAAATTGTTTTGTATGTTTAGGTGAAATTTAATCTCGGTGTTAGATAGATCCCATTTGGGGAAGTAGAAGATTGAATCACTTCATGACAATTTTGGTGTGTTTAATGATGTTTGTCACTCAAGGAGTTTCAAATGGATGGCCCTCATCTTTTCACTTGGACATATAAAAGTTCAGTCAGTCAACATTGATCGGGAAGACAAGGATTATAGATTGGTTTACTTGTTATGTGTCATGTCCCCGATTTGGAGGCAGAGTAATTTAATTAAATTAATTAATTAAGTTGTCCAAATATTGATATTTCATAAGGATGACTAATTGATTATTTTAATTAAATTAAAGTGGAGTATTAAATTAATTATTTAATAAAGTTATCTTAATAAAATAATATCTCAAAGGTAACTTTATTATAACTAATTTAATAAAGTGATTATAATAAAATGATATATCAAAAAGTCACTTAAATAATAAAATAATAAAATATTCTAGAAGCTTCTTAGAGATGGGTTAGAAAAAGTATACAAGAAGCTCATTGCTAGTCATTCAAGCACACTTGGATATTTCTATTTCATACATACCTGCATGGTAGAAGAGAGCTTGAATGCTTTCATTGCCTGAGGGTTTGAAGACTCTAAGGTACCAATTTCGGTTGTGAAATATCAACCCTAGATGGGTTAGAAAAAGTATATAAGAAGCTCATTGCTAGTCATTCAAACACACTTGGATATTCCTATTTCATACATACCTGCGTGGTAGAAGAGAGCTTGAATGCTTTCATTGCCTACGGGTTTGAAGACTCTAAGGTACCAATTTCGGTTGTGAAATATCAACCCTAGTTGGATAGTGGAGGGAGATACTTCAGTTTTTCTCATTGTGGATAATTGCAGCCATTGAAGGGTTCGATTTGCATATACACATCTTCAGATTTTCACTTGCTTGGTCACATACATGCAGTGATTTCATAAGGAAACTTGAGCTCTTTCTTTTGGGGGGTTTGGTGAACATTTTTGAAGAGTTGGGGAGTTACTTAGAGGTCTGTAATTTTGCTTCAGTCTGCAGACCAGCCATGGAAGGATTGACATTTTCAATCATTGCTCTTCACTAGGAAGTCGGAATTTTATGGGCATTGGAGGAATTGTTTTCTTTGGAGCTGGCAATCATTTCAAGGATAGTTTGAACTTTGAAGGAGATATACTGCTGCATTTATTTATTGTTGAAGTTGCAGAACTAGGGCAGGGGCGACTCTCTTAGAGAAGGTCGATTCTACACAAAGAAGGCTCAATAAATGCTGATAAAATTCATTGGTTGCTGCCATCCAATCTGCAGTTCGTTCCAGCCTTCTATTCTAGGTTTCCATCACTGTATCTTCATATATTAGCATTGTAAAGTCTGAGTACAAGTCAAAATAATTGTTGCAGCCTATAAGGCAATTGTATGGGCACATTTATATTGCAAAATGAGTCATTATCTTAAGCTTTGTAATCAGATTTTGTAATCAGTCATTTCATATCAGCAAACCCTCATTTTCAGTATTGAATAAAGTTGTAGTTTGCATGCCAATTATTTGACAAAATTGTCTCACAGCTGTAGTTGTCATTCTACAGTCACTTGAGTCTTGTAGTTGCATACCCACTGTTTGCATTAATGCCACATTGCTGTAGCTTTCTGAAATATTCCGAGCCAAATTTTTTCGTTTTTCAAATTCAAATTACAAAGCATGCACTCGTTAAGGTTAGAGAAGAAAACCAAAACGTGCAAGTAAGCAACTCTAACCAGAATGGCGCCGATGATGGCGAGCATTGGTCAGAGGATCTTCTACTCTAAAAACAGAAAGGAACTCAACGTCAAGTATGTGCTACCCAATCCAATGCGGAGTGAGGGGCGACCATATGATGGAGTGATTACAGAATTCAATACTTGAAATAAATGCTGAAACTGGAAATACTCGACACCCAGAATGTGCTTGCTAACCCAGGATGGGAAAGTAGCTACCATAGGGCGGAGCTGTAACTATTACAATAACTTTAAATGAAATCATACATTACAATCAGATTTGAACAAGAATGAGAATGACTGCCAGTACTACTGTCAGTTTTACAAATGATGTTCAATCGCCTGCTGATATCATAGAAATTTGTCAACTTAACATTACATCAAATGATCTCTTTTAGTATGGATAGAAGAGCCAAACACAATAGATCTTTCAATGTTCAAATACAAACGCTGTTTTTAGACAAATCTGCACTCTTGAATTAAAAACAGCAGTCTATAGAATTTACTCATTTACTCATATCTCTCTCTTAACTTGCCCGAATTACTTGAAACAAAATGCAACATGCTCTAATGGAGATGACGCCTAAGATAGAACACAAAACACAGATCAAGAAGCCTTTAATTATTTTGCACGGATGCCAATGCACATGCTGAATGGTACGGCCTTCAGCAGAATTTCGACCTCTCTTTAAAAATAAAAGGCTTGACAATAAATTCTATAATTCTAGGAATATGTTCCCTCTTCCCCCACAAATAGAATAAGACAATACCCACAACCCATATTTTTGTATTTTTTGAATTACGAACAAAAAACCCAATCTGCTGTAGCTAAATCTGCAAATACAGAAAACTCTCTAATATGCAAACTTACTTAACAAGACCAAACTGAAATACAAGCACAAATACAAATGCAAACTTACAAATGATTGAATCACTCATAAGCATACTAAAATCTCCACTAGATGCTATCTCTCAAGCATGAAGTCGAGCCCAGACTAGGAGGCATTCATTCCTCGAAGAATTCCCGCAACCATTTCGGCAGCATAACATTAGCATAGTCCAAAGATGATGAAATGATGCACAAGACTCCTTTTTATAAGTTCCGTTTGACTTCACGAAACCCTAAAATCCAACTCAAGCTCAAACCCTAACTTTTCCTTCAATAAGGCGTCCTTTTCACCTTTAGCTCAATAATTATATTTTAATTAAAACATCACCTTGATAAATGCGCCCACATTAATTTCCTTTGACTTTGGAAAATTCACCAAATATTAAATATAACCTTAATGAAGGCGCCACCCTTTGAGTCCACCTTTTAAAACGACATTAAGTCATTCGACTAGGCCAAGGTGATAAAATAACATTTTAATTATAATGTTATTTTTAAGTGAAATGAGCTCGACTTCCCAGAACTGCATTCTGAAGCCCGAAACTGAATACGCCACTTGAGTCAACTGAAGGGGAAAGTCAACTGCCTGCTACCATCCTGTTTACTGCCAAAAATAGAATTTACTAAAAATAGTAAATTCCAGAAAATGCTCTGAATGCCGAGATGAACATACCCCTGCGAAGCCCTCTGAAAACCCAGAAGAATCCGCCATTGAATCCACCATCTCAACAATGACCTCAAAATAGGGAAAACCCTAATTTTATCTTCCGAATTAGCCTTCGTTTCCGCAAAAGGCCAACGGTCATGTTGGCGTGAAAATCTAACACCTCCGAGTGCAGTTTGTACGACAAAATTATGTACACTTTAATGAGTGCTCTTCAAATTAGAGGGGAAGCTCTCGCTTGTGCCGGAATGCGGAAAAGAAAAGTAATCTAAGTCCTATCTTTTGTTCTCACGAAGAGGCACAAGGTTAAGAAACCAAGAACGTTGCAGCCAAGGATTTCTGGTTTCGCAGATCATTAACTACAACTAAGCTAACTACTTTAAATCTATCCAGTTTCCTTAAGAAAACAGAGCATGAGGAAATGGAGCAGGGATGATTATAGACGATAAACGTGTTTAGATTCTCTACTTGAAGGCAAGGTGGCGCAACTATCATCTCAATCTAAACAAGCTTATTGGGCACAAACAGATTTAAGACTTTACCAAGACAATTTTATGGAACCCTATGTGGCATAACACTTGATTAAAAAAGTAAAGTCTTCACAAACAGCCTTTATCACCACAATCTCACGAAACCCTATGTGGCATAACGATTGATCACAATGGTAAAGATACACAAAACAGATTTATCATCTCAATCTCTTGAAACCCTATGTGGCATAACAGTTGACCTCAATGGTAAATATGTTCAAACGGATCTAACTATGGGAGGAATTTACCACGCCAATCTTATGGAACCCTCTGTGGCATAACACTTGATTGAAAGTAGCAAAGACTTCACAAAACGATTTTATCATCACAATCTCACGAAACCCTATGTGGCATAACACTTGATTGAAATGATAAAAGATTCACAAGACATAAAGAATCCACCATTACAATTGCATGAAACCCTATGTGGCATAACACTTAATCATAATAGCGAAGACACATGAACAAATACCAAAAGAGCAATATTGAGGGCAAGGTAGGCGCAGCATATATTTCTCTCTCAAGCAAAAGTTATTTACAAATGAGCAAAAGCTCTTATTTATATACATCAAGGTGTAGGAAACCCTAAAATCACCTTGTGTCATGTACAGTTCTCGCAATGCATGCAAGCTATGCGCCAAACCCTAATTAAGTAAACTATACAGTCAACTGGGAAACTACCCTCAGTTTGACTGAAACATCTAATCTAAAAATGGACAATTGTGCGAGCATGCACGTCCTTATTGAAAGCAAGTTAACTGGAAGACTATCATCAGTTAACGAAAACCCTAAAAGAAAACTCCAAGTAAACAAGGCGAATCTCAGAATAGATATGCATGTAATGACAACTTCGAGTTAACTTGAAAGGGTAACACCAAGTTCAACTCGTGTGTGTAATGTCTATCCTGAGAGGTGGAAACTGAAGTCTACAAGTCGTGATCTCGAACAAGCAATCCCTCAACGAGGCTGCCAACTGCATCAACATATGAATGTCAGCAATTTGAGCAATCTTGGCAATCTTCGCACACTCAAACTAGCATTTCACTAACTTATAGCTTTGGCGGCTTCGTGACTGAAGTGATGGCCATTATCTCATCTGCAGCTTAATACAAATAGGTCTCAGCTTTTCTAACGAAATCATGAATTAAGACCGATTTGGTCTTGAATTCAGTCTGTGTGTACTGTACTCTGAAAAACTCGCTTGTTGACTGTGAACACGGCTATATTTTGACAACTTTTCTGGAAAACTAAAAATAGCCTGCTGAGGCTAAAAATAGCCTATCGAAAGTCAATTTTCAGCGAAAAATCTGAGATATGGGTTTTGTCCAGAAGAAGATTCTAAGACAACCCGGAATGTCATATTTGCGAAAATTTGACTTCTACTCGACCATGCAAGGAATTTTCAGTTGAGAAAATTAGAAACTCGAGAACCGGGATGTTCGAGTAAATTCTTTCCTCGAAAAAATTCTCAAGTACGGTTTCTCGAGAAGCTATTCTCGAATCAACCTGTGATGATTTGTTTTATTAAAAGCCGCCTAATTCTTCAAACATGCAAAGAATTTAAGACGGTGAAATAGAAGAATTTAAGACGTATGAAAGAAGTTTTAAGGCTCGCCGCTAGAATCGCCATCTTGTCTGAAGTCTACTGATAATTCTGACTTGTACCTGCAAATAAAATGTTTTGATGTCTTCGCCAATGATTGTTGATGAAGAATTCGCCTTTGGTTTGCTAAAATTCGCCTTTTGGTTGAAAAAACGAATTTGCCTTGAAGATACGCCTTTGCCTTGAAGAAATATGAATTTTGCTTGAAAAATACGCCTTTCTCTTAAGAAAAACGAATTTCTCTTTAGCTTTGTGAATAATAAATGAAGATGGCGCCATGCTTAAAGAAGATGAAATTCGCACCAATCTGACAACTGCAAGATTTAAAACCTCAGCTGAAAATAGAAGACCTCTGATTGGTTGCCTTTCAGTTCCACTGCCACTGATTGGAAGTTCAAATAATAATAAAATATTTATTATCATGCAAGAGCGCCAAAAATAGAAAATCGCCATCTTATGCATATTTTAAACTTCAGTTGACAATTTTGTTGAAGCTTTGAGATTCATCGTTGAGCTTTACCGATTCCGAAAAGTCAACTCTTGAGCTCATAGGCGTCCATTTGCTCAAGATACTTCACTTTTTACTAACTCCCTATTTTATAGCTGACTGCACTGTTACGACTGGCCAACTTCGTCACTGATTTCCGGATGACCGGGTGATGCTGAGACTGATCTGGAGAATTCATCGGAAAGCCTACTGAACAAGGAAGAAATGTCTGCTAGGAGACACTACTGCAAAATCCATCGTTTAACCCCTTGAAAAATTAGGCGCACTTGATTAAATTGCTTTACGGGTTCCAGACTTAGCCATTTCCCTAAACTGCCATCTGACACTTCAAACGGCCGCTGACGGGCCAATCTGCGGAACCTCGGCTGATATTTAAACGGCTTCACCGCGATGATCGAGATATATTCTCGCGATCTCGATGATCGCACGATTTAAAAGTCAGGAAAGCAGGGCTCAAAAGAAAAGCTCGCCTGTTGCACTTTTGTCATTTTGACGAAAATCAAACATCATCAAAAACACCCTACTTTGACAGTTGATATCTGGAGCTGGGATGACCCGATTCAGGCATTATCTGTTTTAACGGACAACCAGGAGGGCCCTTAAGAGAAGTCACTGGAGGTGACGAGGCAAGAAAACTGCTTCTAAGACCTCAAAAACTCCAGTGTGTATTTTAAATAAAATTACCGCTCCCAGACTTAGCCATTTTCTAGACGTTTTCGGACATCTTCATTTTGTAGTATGACACCAAAGACCTCGCACGCACGAGCGACTGCCAAATGCTGAAGGCTGACGGCTATGCTCGTTGGAAAGATAAATTGATTACGCTCAATAGTCGTGAAGACTTCGAACGCGAACGGGCTCATCTGACCAGCCTAAAGGCTAGGCGCCTTAAGACTATGAAAATGCATTGAAAACCATTTGTTGGTTCCGCCCGTAAAATTACGTGCTTAGTAGAATCTCCGCCACGACCACCAGGAACGTCGGATCGACAAGCTGAATGATGCATCGCGGAGCTAGGCAACAATACTACTGATGTTGTGAAGACTTTATCTACAAATATTGCCATCTGGAGGGTCCTTTAAGCCAGCGCCCCTGGCTTGTACTTGCACTGGGCATAAACGGAGAAGCTCAAAAACGTGAAAACTCCATTTTAAGCTGATCTTTGGATGACTGTCGCCTGAACTCTGAGAATCGGATGACTTTGCTTGATATCTCGTCGGATAAGCAGACTAATTGGCAACCAATTGACTGCATTCGGTATTGAAACTGACGAGTTTTACCCCTGCCTTGAAATGGGCTACCAAGCTGCTTTGCCCTCAAAATAAAGCAAAATTTCCATCTCCCTAGAATTTAAGGATTTTACCTTTTGTCGTGAATAACTCCAGAGTCGAGTCTTGGAACGCTGGCTGGATAGCTCTCGACGATAGCTGTGCCATTCTCAAGAGATTGACCGGATGCTTGAGCACTTCGTGACAAGATCTTGACCTCCAAAAACTAACAGCTATACTTGCACTTTGGAGGCTTTCCTCAAAAATTCCATGATTTGATCATCATCAAAATCATTCTCGACCATTGAAATGACCGTTTGCAATATGAAATGCCGTCGTGAAATACTCCTCCATCGTGAAAATCTTCATTTTGAGTCTCTGCTTCAGGTTTGACCAATATAACTGACTTTGATTGACAAACTATTGACAAAAACTCCATGCTTGATATTGCCCAAAACGGTATTTTACAACATTTTAGCAAGGTTTAGACTTTAAAATGCAAAATGCCTTAATGAAGCAAAAAATTGGTTTGGGTAACAGTCACAAGAATAATCAGGTTTGAGAAGGGGACATTACAATCCGCCCTTCCCAAAATTGCTTGTCCTCAAGCAATACCACCACAACTACAGTAATTTGAAGACTAATCCATACGCAACAAGTATGATCCCTGGTTCCCAAATGCGTCTCAGGAAAAACCCCCCATGCCGATGCTGCACCACTCTGATCACATCAATGAAAATATCATGCCAATGCTGCACTGACTCCCCTTGTAACTCCAAAGTGTTACCATCTATGATTCTCAAACTAAAAGATCTTAAAGGAAGGAAATCAAAATCATGCAACATCTCATTTCCACGATCCCCCGAATTAACAGTATCAACCATACTACTGTCAATCACCATTCCAAGCAATAGGAGAGATAGACTATTCAAATCAAAATCGAACCCCTCCCCATACCTCCACATGGTAACAAACGGGACCATGACTGCAAGTGTGACCCCTAAAAATCTTCTTACCAAGAAGGAAGCATTCCTTTGCAAGAGCTCAACAAACTCATACTCATGTCTCCGCATAAAGCTACCATGCCTCATCTGAATTATACTGGCACAACCATGAAGACTACAGAAAACAATCATAGTCCCAACCCCATGAATCTCCGAATGGTGAACCAAAGCATGTGAGCGACTGCTGTCATGAATCAATACTGAGAGTAAACTGTCAAAGTTTACATCATCATCCATCATAAGATGAATTTGGAGGGTAGGAAAGGTGTGAAGGAACAAATAATTACTGCTGATCAAGACTAGGATCAGCGCAGTGCAATCTGATTCTCGAGTCCTACCCAAGGGAAAACAACACCACTCCAAATCCCAAGCGTGAGCATGTGAGATGACCATCGAGCTGCAAAGTGACACCTCCAAGGTGGTTGGAAAACACACTAGATTCATCTCCATGAGAGAACTACCACCTCTTTGATCATGAGTGATGAACCAACTCTCCTGAATGCGAGAAACACAACATGTAAAGTGGTTGGTCTGCCTCAAACCAGCAAGCTCGAATCTCAAAATCTGTCCTGGTCTTAGCTGGGCAACACATTCAAGAGCAACCAATCGTTCATTTCTCCAACCCATGCTCAAAATCTCTCTCCAATCCATTTGTTGATGAACAAATGGAACCATCAAGAAGCTGCTAAAAAAAAGAACGACACCAACAAGTCTGAAAATTTGATTCTTGTTCCTCCATAATTTCTTCTTTCCACAAACTGTATGCTCCATCAACCCTTGTCGAGAATCCCAAGCTTGAATACCCAACTGAAAATAATCTCCAACACTCCGGCAAGGAAACATAGCACATCTCTGAGTGCTAGTCAAAATCAAGTGCATACTTGTAAAATTGGCATCCCCTCTGATGAACCTTTGAAACCAAACCATGAAAACTTCCGGAACACTGAAGCATGAAACATAAGATGACTTCAATTTCAACTCCCAGAGCAGACTAGCATCCCTCAACCCAAGGAATGGATTGACAAGAGTGCCATCACCATATTTTGGTCCCTTTTCCAAAGTGAAGACTGCATCCTCAATTCCTCTTAAGCATTCTTTACTACTCAACATACGTGGCACATCGTCATGGAGTGATATCAAGGCATCCTTAGATTGGAGTTCACGCTTGACCTCATGCTTGGTCTCTTCACTACTTGATTCTTTTTTCAAAACAAAGAGAGGATTGTCATAAGTTGCTTCAGCACCCACTACAAAGAAGGGATTGTCGAAGACTTGGAAGCCATTCCTTATGTCTCGCTGCCCCAAATCTGCACATGCAACTTCTGACTTTCTTGAAATGCTTTCAAGATCAAACTCCTCTTGAAGATAGTCAAAATCTCCCATCACTTGCTTGATTTTTATAGCTCTTTGTGCATCTCTTGCTCCTTGAAAAGTTTGAAATCTGCAAACTGGTCTGCAACCTTTGTTAGATCCAACTGAGTTTCTTCCAACTTGTCCTTTGTGGATTTAAGCTCCAAAGTGAGCTCATCAACCATACTCTCCCTTTCTTCGAAAACAATGAAGGCCTTCTTTGCAGA
This sequence comes from Sequoia sempervirens, assembly GCA_007258455.2. Classification (NCBI taxonomy): domain Eukaryota; kingdom Viridiplantae; phylum Streptophyta; class Pinopsida; order Cupressales; family Cupressaceae; genus Sequoia; species Sequoia sempervirens. Next base: position 24,260 of record VDFB02101161.1, read on the forward strand.
TTCAACGGCATGATCTCTATCTTCAATCAAGCCTATGTACTCAGACTTTAAGGTCTCCAATGAGTCTCTGATAAGTTGCAACTTGGGAAGAGCAACCTCATATTTCACTCCTCTTTGTCTCTCTTCAAGCTGAGCATCCCAAATAAGCCCTTCAATCAGACTATGTGTGCGATCAAATCTAGATAGAGCTCGCACTTCATCTTCAACGGACACCTCAGGTTGGCCTTCACACTCATAAGAATGCGAAGATGGTGAATTGCTGATAGGCTGTAACTGAAAATCAGAACTTTGTTTCACGCTTTTGCTGCCCTCATTGTTGCTCCAACATTCTTGTACTTCACCACCAACTAGTGGGGAATGCTCAATGTCTTGGAAAACATCATACTCCACTAAGCCTTCAACTCGTTGATTGCAATCAGCTTCATGTCTTGATAAATTAGATTTGTGTTTGGTAATTACTCCAACCCTTTCATCTTCAAGAGCCATATGGCCCTCAAACTCTGTTTCCTCTTCCATGTTACTCTGATCAAACTTGAAAGCAGCCCCAAACTTAAGCATATTAACACCATTGTCTGCTGATAGAGAACCCTTATCAAGTTCCATTTCTTCATCCGGATCAAAGGGAAATTCATCCCATACCGGTTTGTCATCACTAAGTGCCTTCACACCTGGATCCCAAATGGTGAGAGGCTGATTGTTTCGATCACAAGAAGAGTGTTCTTTGTGCAACACTTGGAGTGTTGATTCTTGGAATAAGTCAACTCCCAACTCACTAAAGCTGATGTCTTCATAAGTACTTCCCTCTAATGGTTGGGTCTGAAGTTCAAACTCAAAACCACCCTTAGCACTGTCACTGAAAGGAAGTAAGGAATCTTTAGAGCTAGCTGTTAGAAATTTTTTATCATCCTTATCTTCAATGAACCTATCATCTATAGGTATGTTTCTGATCTCATCATGAACAGTCATATGCATGCCATAAAGGTTTTCGTGATCACTTGTAATAAATTCATCTTGTGAAAACTCTTGAGGAGTTTGAACAGCAACAAGAGGAAAACTATCTATCACTAAATCTTCAACAAGAGGAGGTACAAACACCTCGAAAACATTACCAACATCCTTTGTGAAGCCCTTAGTCTCAAAACCTTCATGAGATGAATCCAAATTAGGATTCAAGTCTGCTGCGATATTCTTCTCACCGAACTGATCTACATCACTTGCTATCACATGCAAGTCAAGGGGAGTATTATGGGGCTCTCCCGCACACTCCTCATATGTCAAGGTTTCTTCATCCAACGCCCTATCATTTTTAGGCAAAATGAGCACCTTGCTTGTGCCATCTTCAACACTAGTTGACTGATTTTTCTCTTCAACTTGCAAATTTGTCGGCTGCAATCCACAAATAGGCACTTCTTCTTCCTTCATTGCACCTGCAACCATGGCATGTTCTGCTTCCTCCTTAATCATTTTCTTGATGTAGTTGACCATAGCCCGCTTTCCAGGGTAATAAGTCACCACCCAATCCAAAAAAGTATCAAATGAAATATCGTTCTTAAACTCCTCTGTCATGCTTTGATAATCTTTATGGAGTTTGGCGGCCTCATGTTCACATTTCCTCTTGAACTGGCATTCTTTAGAAATCCCAATCAAATCCGACTTCTCGGACTTAGCATAAATCTTTCTGATTCCACACCTTAACTCAGGATCCTTCAATAGCGTACACATATCATGCATTAACTCAAGTAGAGACTTCTCTGTAGTCATCTTTCTCTGTTCGTAGTGTCTCGTATCTCTGTCACTCATCTGTCAAGTGAACTTTGTTGGGCACAGGATGGCAGGATCTTGGCTCTGATACCACTGAAATATTCCGAGCCAAATTTTTTCGTTTTTCAAATTCAAATTACAAAGCAGTGCACTCGTTAAGGTTAGAGAAGAAAACCAAAACGTGCAAGTAAGCAACTCTAACCAGAATGGCGCCGATGATGGCGAGCATTGGTCAGAGGATCTTCTACTCTAAAAACAGAAAGGAACTCAACGTCAAGTATGTGCTACCCAATCCAATGCAAAGTGAGGGGCGACCATATGACGGAGTGATTACAGAATTCAATACTTGAAATAAATGCTGAAACTGGAAATACTCGACACCCAGAATGTGCTTGCTAACCCAGGATGGGAAAGTAGCTACCATAGGGCGGAGCTGTAACTATTACAATAACTTTAAATGAAATCATACATTACAATCAGATTTGAACAAGAATGAGAATGACTGCCAGTACTACTGTCAGTTTTACAAATGATGTTCAATCGCCTGCTGATATCATAGAAATTTGTCAACTTAACATTACATCAAATGATCTCTTTTAGTATGGATAGAAGAGCCAAACACAATAGATCTTTCAATGTTCAAATACAAATGCTGTTTTTAGACAAATCTGCACTCTTGAATTAAAAACAGCAGTCTATAGAATTTACTCATTTACTCATATCTCTCTCTTAACTTGCCCGAATTACTTGAAACAAAATGCAACATGCTCTAATGGAGATGACGCCTAAGATAGAACACAAAACACAGATCAAGAAGCCTTTAATTATTTTGCACGGATGCCAATGCACATGCTGAATGGTACGGCCTTCAGCAGAATTTCGACCTCTCTTTAAAAATAAAAGGCTTGACAATAAATTCTATAATTCTAGGAATATGTTCCCTCTTCCCCCACAAATAGAATAAGACAATACCCACAACCCATATTTTTGTATTTTTTGAATTACGAACAAAAACCCAATCTGCTGTAGCTAAATCTGCAAATACAGAAAACTCTCTAATATGCAAACTTACTTAACAAGATCAAACTGAAATACAAGCACAAATACAAATGCAAACTTACAAATGATTGAATCACTCATAAGCATACTAAAATCCCCACTAGATGCTATCTCTCAAGCATGAAGTCGAGCCCAGACTAGGAGGCATTCATTCCTCGAAGAATTCCCGCAACCATTTCGGCAGCATAACATTAGCATAGTCCAAAGATGATGAAATGATGCACAAGACTCCTTTTTATAAGTTCCGTTTGACTTCACGAAACCCTAAAATCCAACTCAAGCTCAAACCCTAACTTTTCCTTCAATAAGGCGTCCTTTTCACCTTTAGCTCAATAATTATATTTTAATTAAAACATCACCTTGATAAATGCGCCCACATTTCCTTTGACTTTGGAAAATTCACCAAATATTAAATATAACCTTAATGAAGGCGCCACCCTTTGAGTCCACCTTTTAAAACGACATTAAGTCATTCGACTAGGCCAAGGTGATAAAATAACATTTTAATTATAATGTTATTTTTAAGTGAAATGAGCTCGACTTCCTAACTCCATTCGGTTCAAACCGAATAATACTTGAGTCAATCAAGGGGAAAGTCAACTCACTGCCATCCTCAGTTATCGGGCTAGAAAATAGAATTTACCAAAATAGTAAATTCCGTAAAATGCCTCAATGCCGAGATGAACATACCAAGCCCTTCAAAAACTCCGTATGAATCCGCCAGCCATTAAAATTCCACCATTCTCAACAATGATCAGGAAACCCTAATTTATCTTCCCACTAGCCGGGTTTTAAAAAGGCCAACGGTCACAAGAACAATCAGTTTGAGAAGGACATTACACTTCCTTTTGCATGAGTAGTTTGCATACTACATGTTAGACAAATTACCTACAGGTGTAGTTATCATTTTCAGTCATAATGGAGAATCTGAGTATGCATGACAAGTGTTTGTCATAATGCATTTAGCTGTAAGATTGCATTCTCTTCAATTTCAGTCATTTAAATTATCTCTTTCAAGTCATATCAGCATTATTAAACATCAATTAAAGATCAAAACTTCAGAAACAAGTTGCAAACAGCAAGTACAGATTTTGTTTGCCAAGTGTTTGACAATATTCCTTGAGCATCAAATCAGCAAGTTAAGGCCAAATTCTCAAGGGATATTACATTATGCATCTTTTTTTGATTTGCATATCCAAGGGTTTGTGGTGTAACAATGCTTGAGAATGTTTGCAAAAAAATGATTCAAGTTCAATTTGTGAATCGGTATAAGACAATTTTTACTTTTTTCAAAAACTTAACAACCATAGCAATATCAATCACTCAAGATCTAACAATTATGCAACACAAGAACACAAGATTTACGTGGAAACCTTTTCGGGAAAAAACCACAGAAAAATATTGCTTATATTCAACTTTTCTTACAAACTTCGTAGGCACCAACCCATTGGAGACACCAATCCCCACCACTAAGCACCAACCCAGCAAGAGACACCAATCTCTTCTAATGAGAGGCACCAACCTCCCAATCTCCTCAATTATGAGGCGCCGACCTCCAAATGAATATTATGTGTATTGCTGCTTCAATATGCTTGACAAATCTGCCTTAATACCTTCACAAAAATCTGCTATACTTCTGCTCTCAAATCTCTCTTGGATCTCCTATAATTCTGCTATAATCTTCCTCTTAGATCTGCCATAATTCTTCTTCTTAGATCCTCTATAATTCTTCTCCGATCTGCTCCTCAATCTAGTTTGAATAGGAAAGATATTCAATAATTGCTTTCCTTGACACCTCTAAAACTCATCTTTATATCTTCTCGGGCGTGATTTCATGAAGAGACATATTTTTCCAAGAGAGGGCAACCTTTCATTTATATGCACCCTTTCAAACCCAATTTGGGCGCTCCAATAGAGGTCAGCCTCTATAAATAAAATATATTTATTTTGAATTTTTAATTCCTAAAATAAGGGCGCCACACTTGAAGGGGGGCAGTCCAATATAATTAATTAAATTTAATTTTTTAAGACATTGCCAAGGAGGGCGTGACATTGGAGAAGTCATCCCAAACAAAAAAGAATTTATTTATTTTATTTCCAAACTTAAAAAGGGTGCCAAGAATGATGAGCTGACCAGCATTTAGATGAATTTAATTGTTGCCTTGTGAGGATAAATCTGCCTTCAAACGATTGCAACGACAGTATTGAATTTTCCATCATACACCTTTGACATCAATGACAAAAATTCTGACAATCTCCCCCTTGTCATTGATGGCAACCCTATAAAAAAATAATCTGTGAGTGCAATAGGAATAGACTTCTCCTCCTAACTGAAATACTCCCCCTTACTCTACTCCTCCCCTTTGACATCAATGGAAAAGGCTTTCTGGAGCTAAAAGATGAGGCAATGAATAGCTACCCCTAAAAATATTCTTCTTCTCGAGAAGTTAGTGACTGGATGAGAGTGACATCACTCCCAACTTCTGCCTGAGGTACTCAAAAGTCTCTTTAGGAAGGGGCTTTGTGAAAATTTCTGCAATCTATTCTTGTGTATCAATACTCCAACTTTACCTGTTGATTGGCCACTTGTTCTCTTAAAAAATGATATTTAATTAGAATGTGCTTTGTTCTTGAGTGCATAAAGGGATTCTTTGAGATGTTAATCGCACTAGAATGGATCTCTCCTTTTCTTGCTCTTGCTTCTTCCAAACTCTTGTAGATTCCTCCTTTTGCTTGTCATGAATATCCTCCTTGTTTTGTCTAGGAGGTTTTGAAAAAAATACTTCTATAGAAACGAGCGATATGACCAAAATTGTTGCACTTGTAGCACATAATGTTGTAGTCCATTAGAGGAGCAAACGAATTGTAGTTCTTCTTTAAGAAACCAAAATCATTCCTTGCACAAACTCTACAATCCACTGCTTTATGACCAAATTGATTACATGAAAAGCAATAACCATAAAATGAATTTTGGAACCTGGTCTTATGCACTTGCCTCGAAGGAAAGAACTTTCTAAATTTTTCCTTGCCACCTTTTGGAGGAGTTCTTGAATTTTGTGTTACATGGTTCTCCTTCTTCTTGCTGATAGGACTTTTGAGAGCATCTACAAATTTTTTTGTCTTTCCTCTGCCTTCTTTGGAGGTTCTTTGCGATCTTCTTTATTAGGCATCAAATTCTCTTCAAAGCGAAGACCAATCTTGATTAATGGTGACCTTTGGGCATTGATAATGTCCTCCAATATTTTGGTGCTCTTTTCAAAATTCATGCTTCTATTCAATCGATCATTAGTCTTTTCCAATTCCTTAAGGAAACAATTTCACGCTCAAGTTTCTCACAATCCTCTTTCTTCGTCTTGAGCTAATTTCTTACCACGTCTCCTATCCTCCTTGCTTCTTCAATTTGAATTTTCAAATTGATGATCATTTTATCCGATTCTTCAAGACTTTGTGATATTTTTGCCTTAGAATCGCATTCTTCTTGAAGCTGTAGTTTTTTCTTTGAATTCTCTTTCTAAGACTCTTTGTCTCATCTAGGGCACAAATGAGTTCTTCCTCCAATCTACTTCAGCATCCTCTGTAATAACCCACCCCTTTTGTATGATAATTTTTTGATTGTTTTAGTTTGATAGATGTACCATTTTATCAAACTCAACTTGTTATATTGCATTGGTTATAAGAAACTCCAAAATGAAATGCATGTACTAAACTGAAAACCAATTTTTGAACTTCATTCCTCTACATTTGATTGAATATAACTTGGTATGAGCAGATATGAATCTCAGATTTATATAGAAGTTCAGAGTGTAATGATATTGAACATACATGAAGAATATTTGCACTCAGAAATAAATAGTAATAATAAGAGGTCTTCAGTCTATATTAACTAGGTGGCTTCTACAACAATACTTCATCAATCTGAGAAGAGACATTATATTCCTTTCCAATATAGTTGATCGTCATTACAATGTTAGCTAGTCAATATGGATCAACAACTTGGCACTCTAACTGAGCATAGAATGAGCAGATTAACAAATTAATGTCACCCAAAAACATATAGCAGCAACAAAAAGTTTACAACCTTATTACAGTCTGATAGACAACAACATATATGCTGGCAGATATGAATCCCAAATCTGGTATATGGTGCGTCTGAGTGTAAGAGCACTGGAAAAGCTCATGCCTGGAACTGATAATGGTTGCAGCAGATAAGAAGGTAAAGAGACACCTTGAAATCTCCACCGGAGCCTCAACGAGGGGGGCCGGGGGGGTTCATGCCAGATAACAATAGCAAAATTTCACCCTGAGTCTCAGGTCACCTTCCAAAGCTCATATCCCCTTTAGGAACCTCACGTGGATGGCAATAACTGAATATTGGAGGGTTTAGTAATCATGATCTTAGTGTTTCTCAAACTTGGGACTACTCACAGATCTGGTAATAAGCAACAAGTCTGAAAATGGTTGAGAACCTTGCAAACTTCCCACGTCTAGTAACTTCCACCTCAAACGACCCTCATCCAGGTAGCACACGCCTCCAAACACCCCATAAGAATGCTACATATGATAAATTATACCCAGACTGATGTGTTTGGGCTTGAAATACTCACACCAGTCCTTGACTTGCTCGTTTTCCTTGCTATAGAGTCCCCCACATTTGGAAAATGGAAGGAATGGAAGCTTAAACAACCAGCGACCTCTTCCCAAGTGACCACGACCCAGAAATCTCCATGAATTTTCCTTGTTTCTTGACATCTAGGGTTTTGCTGGTCACAACCCTCTTGTAAACTCACCCAGTAGATAAGCACAATAAACAAACTTATTTTAATGTAGATTAGGCAATTTGAGATGAGCTCTAGAGGGTGTTCGCCTAGGTCAAACTCAAGATGATGCACTACTAAAATGGGACGACCCAATAAATTGTGCGAAAACCCACACAAGTGCAAAGAGTGAATGGCCATTGAAAAAGATAACTCCCTGAATGGTGTCCCAACTAGCTTTTTCTCATGCCCTCGAAATTGAATCAAAATCACATCCATAACCTGTAATCCATCACTAATCTTCAACTGAAAACCAAACTCAAAATGCAATTATCGCCCAAGTAGAAGACTTGAATGATCTCCAAAAACTAGCTAGGGTGGTATCGTTTCACCATTGGAACCGATCTTCGAAAGGGATTCTGTCCTTCCAAAGGCTAAGATGAACCCAGTTCATGGGTTTCAAAAAGAGAAAAAGAATAATCCAACATAACCAAATGAGCTTTCAAAACCTCCTTTTATACTTTTCCCACCAAACTCTTCGGAGGCTTCTAATTTAAAATTCATTTCTAATCAAAATACCCTTTTAACTCCAAAAATGACCTTTTCATTAAAATAGTCATATTTTAACACACAAGGTCCTTGTTTGATGCATCCATGATTTAAATAATGTCATCCTGGTTTCAACGAGCTATAATACCAAGGGCCTTTCAAAATATTTTAACTAATTTTTAGCAACCTTAGTAATTTAATTAAAATATAACCATTAATACACTCATTTTTGCAGAGCTGTTGAAATGCATTGGAATCGGAAACTAACCGCACTAGAGTGATCTTGATGAAGGGTAAAGATGAACAGAGCCGATCGGGTGACTTACTATAAATAGACGCTCCCTCCAAGAATCTTGGAGCCCAACTCAGAAGCTGAAAAATACATCTAAGATCATTGTTGAACTCCTCTACACCATTTGAGCTCACTGGTAACCTCAGATTACCACTCTGACGAGGAAAAAACAAACCCAGAAAGACATCACCCACTGAAGAGCAAGAGGACCCTAAAATGGGGACATTACATCCTCTCCTTTTGACTCTTCTTTTTCTTTTTCTTAACTTTTTAGGGCATCATCCTTTGTTTCTATTGCTATGAATAGAATCTCTTCTCTACCACTGTCGAAAATACTTCCATCGATCTCTTCAGATGAATTACTATCTTCCTTGGAGTAGAGGCTCTTCTAATTCTTATTGAAGTCATTTTTCTTTTCTTGATTTCCTTGTGTGTAATTCTTCTTGTGATGACGATGTTTCCTTCCTTTCCTTTTGCTATAGTTTTTTCCTCACCACTACTTTCACTTCTGACCTATGGACACTTAGTAGCAAAATGTCCCACATTAACACAATTAAAACATTTAGGAGTATACCTTTGTGTTTTCTGGATCCTTTCTTGAGCTTTCTCATGAAGTGGGCTTCTTCTTCATCGTTTGAATTATCACTTGATTCAGATTCTTTATTCTTCATCTTCTTTGAGGCTTTGAAGGCGGCTCCATGCTTTTATGTATGCTGTGAGGATCCCATGCAACTCATCCATCTTCAATGTAACCAGGTCCTTTATTTGGAGACTTTTGCATCAAATCTCAAGGGAAGAGATCTTAGCGCTTTTTGCATGATCATAGATTCTTCAATTTCTTCACCGAGTCCTCAAATGGTATTGACAATTTCATCCACATGAAGGAGATAGGCTGCAATGTTCTCTTCGTCTTTCATCTTCAAGCTCTCTAATTTTCTTCTATGGGTTTGGAGTTTGGCCTTAACCTTTTGATCACCTTCATAAGTATTTTGAAGTTTTTCCCACATCTGTTTTGCTGACCTGCAATGCATCACCTTGCAAAATTCAAATTTTGATAGATCACATAGAATGGCATTCATAACTTTCACATTATTTTCACTAGCCCTCTTTCCGACTTGACCCGTAGGTGGAGAAGGTGGTGCAACATTACCATCCACTACCGATTTCCAAATGTCAAATTCGAGTGCCATAAGTAGGTGTGCATCCTATGACTCTAAAATGCATAGTTTGTTTCGTCAAACAATGAGGCTCTATTTGAAGAGAAACCTTCTTGACATGCCATGTGTGCTTTTGAGATCTACCTTCTAGCAGTTTGGCTATCTCTGAAGGAACCCGCTCTGATACCAATTGATGAGCACACGCATCATCCGATTTTCGATTAATGCCTTATTGGATTGACACAAATTGTCATCCAATATTATTAAGGTGGACTAAGTTCCCAATTTATAATAATAATAAATGAACTATTACAAATAAATTTTTATAATTAATTTTATCATAGTTCCATAATTAATGTAGTAAGTAAATATGATGGTTGTTTTTGACTTATCACTTGAAATCATGCCTTTGAATTAGTAAGAGGCTTAGACCTCTTTGAATCGCTATTTCTGAAGTTAACTTTGTATTCATTTAATTAAGATGTGTTTGGATATGCTGATTAAATATGCATCTTTGTTTGGCTGGAATTGGTGCTCTTTAGGAGCATTCAAGACCTAAGTATTATTATGTATAAATCTGCATTTCTATTTCATGATCTCTGTAATGTCCCCAACTCAAATCAAGATGATTAGCAGCAGATTGGATGTCCTTTCCTTGGTTTACCCAAGAAGAAGAGGATGTAGAGCATTATTGGGTAAGAAATGAAGTCCTTGGCTTGTTCTTAATTCTAATTTTAAGTTGAGTGCACGTCTTTTGAAGCAATTTAAGTGAACTTAAGTTATTTTATGTTGGGCATGTCTTTTTAGGCAACTTAAAGTGATGCCTAGCCAAGGGACTTAAGTTGTCCCCTTTTCATGTACTTAAAGTGACAAATAAAAAATAATAATAAAATATTATAAGTCACTTTATTAAATGTTATAACATCACTTTATTTAAGAGAGTGCTCTTCTAGAAGCTAGAGGTGGTTACATTTAGATTGTTCTAGAAGATTTAGTTAAGCTTTTAAAAGGAGATGAAGGCAAGACATTTAGGCATTGTGTGATGAAGTTTTTTGCTTATTGCTGCTGCAACTTGGCTGGAGGATTGAAACCCTTGAGTATCCCTGGTTTCGGTGAGACATACGGGCTCTCCCTAGTCAGAAGAGTGTGTTTCAGTGGAAGAACTTCGGTTTGTGAAACCCTAGCACATTGTTTTGTGAAGGCTGCAAGGTTTTATCAGGTTTGGAGGCCAAAAGTACAAAGTTATCAGCTCTGGTTACTCAGATCACCAATGCCTTTTGCTGCTCCGAGACATAGTTTCTAAGATAGCCTTCTAACCACTTGTTCACAATCTTCGTTTGTCCATCAGTTTGAGGGTGATAACTAGTGCTTGAAGTGAGCACCATACCACTCATCCTGAAGACTTCTTACCAAAAGGAGCGTAGGAACTTGCTGTCCCTATCACTTACAATATTCTTCGGTAACCCATGCAATTTAAACACCTCATGAAAAAACAAATCTACAACTTGAGCTACGGAAAATGAGCAAACTTCGTTAGCCTATCCACCACAACATAGATACAGTTGTTGCCTTGAGTTATAGGCAACCCCGTGATGAAGTCCATTGATATACTTTCCATTTTTGATTGGGAATGGGAAGAGGTTGCAACAAACCAGCTGGAAGAGAATGCTCATTTTTGTTCATTTGGCAAGTGTGACACTCCTTGATGTAGCGTTGGACCTCTTCTTTCAGCCCCTTCCAAGCAAATCTTTCTCGAATCTGCCTATATGTCTTGAAGTAACCTTGATGACCAGCAAGTGGAATGTCATGAAAGGTCTTCAAAATCTTTTGTTTGAGCTTGGATTCAAGCACTAGAAAGATTCTCTCCTTGTAGAGTATCAAGCCATCAACCACCTTATACTTTTCATCATGAAAAGTACCCTCCATAATGCTGGTTGCAAACTGATTTTTGGCATAATCAGCATGCAACATCTCCTTCCAATCAGTAGTAAGCTCACATTTTGAGCTCAAATGTGGCCTCCTAGAAAGAGCATCAGCCACTATGTTGTTTTTCCCCTTGACATACTCGATGTCGAAAGCGTAAGCTTGAAGCTTACTCACCCACTTTTGCTGCCTTTCGCTCAAGTCCTTCTAATGCATGAATTGCTTGAGACTATTATGGTCAGTCTTGACAACAAAGTTGCTTCCCACCAAATACTGTCGAAACTTTGCCAATGCATGCATGATTGCAAGCATTTCCTTGTCATAGATGGAGTATGACCTTTCAAAACCTCTTAGCTTTCGGCTCTCAAACACAACGGGGTGCTTTTCTTGCATCAAAACAACACCAACTCCTTCTCTTGATGCATCACATTGCAGCTTGAAGGGCTTGGAAAAATTTGGGAGGGCAAGAACTGGACATGAACTCATTATCTTCTTGAACTTATCACAGACACCTTGTGCCTTTTTTGACCAAACAAAGGCTCCTTTCTTGGTAAGATCTGTGAGAGGGGCGGCATTCTGTGAGTAGCCTTTCACAAACCTTCTGTAGAAACCATAGAGTCCCAAAAACCCCTTCAAGTGAGTCAAATTCTTTGGAGGAGGCCAATCAACAATGGCCTTGATCTTTTTTGGATCAACCTTCACTCCCTCAACACTGATGATGTGGCCAAGGTAAAGTAGCTCCTTCATTCCAAATTCACATTTGGATTCTTTGGAAAACAAGCTTTCGAACTCAAGGATACTAAGCACTTCCTCCAAGTGCTTGAGATGCTCTTCCCACATCTTGCTGAAAATGAGAATATCATCAAAAAAGACTAATACAAATTTCCTCAACTGCTTTTGAAAAATCCGGTTCATGCAAGATTGAAAGGTGGCTGGTGCATTAGTCAACCCAAAGGGCATGACTAAGAACTCGAAATGACCATAGTGGCATCGGAATGCCGTCTTCTCAACATCAGTTCCCCTCATGCGAATTTGATAGTACCCCAACCTTAGATCAATCTTCGAAAAGAAATTAGCTCCATGTAGCTCATCAATTCTGGGAATGGGGTAGCGATTTTTGATGGTGCTTTGATTCAAAGCACGATAATCCACGCACATGTGGATGGTGCCATCTTTTTTCTTCACAAGAACAACTGTTGAGGCAAACGGGCTTTTGCTTGGATGAATGAAGTCCAACTCCGAGAGTTCTCTTATGTTCTTCTCAATCTCGTCTTTCTGCTTCTTCGGATATCTATAGGGCGTTATGATTACTGGCTTGGCCCCTTCTTTGAGCTCAATGACATGCTCTGTCCCTCTATCCGGAGGTGGTCCAGGAGGTAGATCAACAAACACCTTACTCTTTTTGGTGAGCAAGGACTGGATATCCGAAGGGTAGTCCCTCTTCGTTTCAACTGGACTTGTTGGAAGAACCATACACTCAGCGGCCCACTCATCATGTCTAATCAGCCTCTCCATTCTTTTGAATTACCTGTCCCGAGGACCACCATTGGACATTCCTCTGCCCACCACCTTCTTTCCATGGTTAAATACAAAGGAGCAAGTGGAAAGGTGTGGAAGAGCCCCACAATACTTCCTAGACTTGCATGTGATGTAAGTGAAATATTCCCCTTACTGTTTTCCCCAAACTTAGACACACAAACCAGCATCAAACCACTGATTAGCGTTAGCTCCAAATGCAAATCAACATGGAAAGTAACTCTAACCAAGAATGTTCACCAAGATCCCAATGTGGGCGAGGTGATAGCATATGGTCAGAGGATCATTAGGAATAATCTGAACTGGAATTACAATTCATCTGCTGATGCAGGCATCCACAAGCAGTGGGGATTCTCCACTTATTTAGTAGGTGAGATTATTACAATTATTAAAGGCGGCAAGCTAGCCATTTAAATCCTCACTTCCACTTATTTTCGTGGGGGGAATACAGTCCTCACAACCACTTATTATCGTGGGGGGAAACAACATGAATAAAAATGATTATTTAAAAACACAACCACTCAATTGTGGGAGTATAAACAAATATAAATTGCAGCAACTAAACTATCAGCTGTTAGTACTACTAACAAGCTTTACAATTAATGAACTAAGCTGCAAATGAGAATGATATGCTTCCAAAACACTCAATGGTTAGAGTAACACTTCCTCTAACATTTACAATGCCAAAATGATATAGAAAGAAACTCATAACAACATTATAACAATTTCTAACTAATCTGATCAGAAAGATGAAATATAGAAATTCAGATCAACAAGATGAGAATTCACCATAATGGACGTATCTTCTTCAAATCAACTCGGAAAGCTCTCAAACCATAACCAATCAACAACTAAGAGCTAGGCGTCCAACCTCCATTGAGAAAACGAGCCAAAAATAGAGAGAAATAACTGGCATGATTCCCAAGACAGCCAAGAAGAAAGGTACTACCTCCAGGAAGGGTCGACCTCCCAAAAATCAGAAACTTCACTAAAAAATCTGAAAACTTTCAGAAAGGGTCGCCCTTCACAGTGAAACAGCATGGACGAATACCCAAAATGAAATAAAATTCGCTGGTGAAGCTATGATCAGAAATTCGCTTCAGCCATGACGAACCAGCAACTCAGGAAACAGGTTATACATCAACAACCTATTGAAAACATCATAATTGAAGCTCAATCTGCACCTCTGAATGAAGTACAGTCTCATATCTCCACCTAGGAAGCCATAGTTTCAGGGCCAAATGATGGATTGAATTTGCTAAGCTTCCCCTTAGCCAGGTTCTGGATTCAGTCCAGCAGCATAACTTTGCTTTCCAAAACATAACATAATCAGCTCATCATAAAACATCAATATATAGGCTTCAGTTGGCAAATGAAGAAACAAGAGACTCTTCAAATTCCAAGAAGTTGAATCTTCAACTTCCAAAAGGGACGCCACTTTAAGCATTTCACTTTTTGAAATATTAAAATATCATTCAACTTCCCCTTTAGGCGTCCATTTCCATATTGCAACAATAAAACATTTATTAAATAATTAAATGCTCACTTGACCCCTTAATTGTCCCCTTCCTTAAAACAACTTGAAGTCATCAAGCCTAGGTGTGTGGTACAACTTCAAGACATGAAAATTGACTAAGTCTGAAACTCAGTCCAACGAGATAACCAAATACAATGCCCAAGCTGTAACTGATGAATTGCTAAAAATAGCAAACTGACAAATGCCAAACTGAACCAAGTTGATGATGATGCTTCTGCCAAAAATGAACTTACTAAAAATAGCAAATGCCAAAAATAGTAAGTTAACTTCAAAACCATCAGAAAGCCAAACTAACCAACCAAATTGAACTGCAACTGATTGAGTTGTTGCTAGAATAATATTGCCTAAAGATAGACTTACCAAAAATAGCAAACTGCTATAAATAGTAAGTTTGCAAAATCTAATCTGTACGCCAACTGAACAGTAATCAAAACTTACTAAAAATAGTAAGTGTTTCCAAATATCATTTGAGCACAAACCGGGCAGCCATCATGACTTACTATAAATAGTAAGTGCTCGGAAAGGATGTCAGAATCAGATGCATGTCACATCACCCTGGAGGTCTCTAAAAACTCAGAAAACCCAGAAACCTTTTACATGCAAACCCTCGAAAAGGCATCTGAAAGAGGAAACCCTAATTTTCTACTTCAGCTTAGCCTACGGATTTCTAGAAATAGGCTAAATCCAATTGAAAAGCGTTGGGCTAAAATGGGGACATTACGACAAGTGATGAAGATCGAGAACATGCTTGTGATCTCTTAGATCCTAGTTTCACCCCATGAAGGAAATATTAGTGGTCTTGGAGATGAAACCAATGAGTTCATGCATGGTCATGTTGAAGATTTGATGAAGAAATATTTTCCTCTTGTTGCTGTTCTAACTTCCCAAGAAGTTCCACATGAAGAAATCAATGACATATTTTCTCATGATGGTTCTATAGAAGATAATGATGGTGAAGTTTTTAAAATAGCAAGCATTGAAGATTCTTCACTTCATTTCGGTGTTGACATTGTTGGTCTTGGGTTTGATCAGCAAACCAAACCATTGGAAAAAAATGTTTTTAAGGATATCAACTTAAGTGATTTGGGAGTTGACCTATTCAAAGAGTCAACACTCCAAAAGAAGCACAAAGAACACTTTTCTTTTGATCAAAACAATCAGCCTCTTACCGTTTGGGATCTAGGTGTGAAGGCACCTAGTGATGATAAACTTGTGTGGGATGAATTTCCCTTTGATCCAGATGATGAAATGGAACTTGATAAGGACTTAATATTAGCAAACAATGGTGATAATATGCTTGAGTTTGGGGTTTCCTTCAAGATTGATCAAAGTGACATTGAGGTGGAAGCCAAGCTAGAGGGCCATATGGATCTTGAGGTTGGAAAGTTTGAAGGTGTTCCTAAACACAAATATGATTTATTGATGCATGAAGTTGGTTGTAAGCAAAGGCATGAAGAATTTGCGGAGTCTAACCCTATTTATGATATTGAGCATCTTCAACTAGTGGGTGATGAAAGACAAGAGTCTTGGAGCAGCTATGGGGGCAACGATTGCAAGAAACAAAGTTTTGATTTTTTCTTGCAGGCTATCAACAATTCACCATCTTTACATGTTCATGAATGGGAAGATCAATGCAAAGTATCTTATGGAGAGGAAGTGCAAGCTCTATCCCTATTTGATCACACACATAATTTGGTTGAAGATCTCTACTGCAAGGTTCAGTTTGAAGAGAGATGAAGTGGAGTTAAGGATGAAGTTGCTCTTCCTAATTTGCAACTTATCAAAGGTTCCATGGAGACATTGAAATCAGCATACATACACTTGATTGAAGATCGAGATTATGCCTTCAAAATTGCAAAGAAGACCATTTGTGCTTTACAAGAAAAGGAGAGTATGATTGATGAGCTCACTTTGGAGCTCGAATCAACAAAGGACATATTGAAAGAAACTCATTTGGCTCTAATGGAGGTTGAAGACCAATTTGTTGACTTCAAACTTTTCAACGAGCAAGAGGGTGCACATAGAGCTAAAGAAACCAAGCAAGTGATTAGAGAGCTTGATAGTCTTCAAGAGGAGTTTGATCTTGAAAGTGTCTCAAGAGAATCAAAAGTTGCATGTGCTGATTTGGAGCAGAAAGATGAAAAGAATGGCTTTCAAGTTTTTAATAATCCTCTCTTTGAAGTGGGTGTTGAGGAAACTTATGATAATCCTCTTTTTGTGATGGAAGTTGAACCAGAACATGGTGTTTACACTCTTGCCAATCCATTCATTGGGTTGAGTGATGCTAGTCTATTTTGGGAGTTGGATTTGAAGTCATCTTATGTTTCATGCTCTAGTATTGTTGAAGCTTTCATGGATTGGTTTCAAAGGTTCATTAGAGGGAATGCCAATTTTATGAGTATGCACTTGGTTTTGATCAGCATTTGGGGTTGTGTTGAATTCTCTTTCTGGTGTGTTGGAGATCATCTTTAGTTAGGTATCCATGCTTGGGATCCTCAACTTGGCTTGATGGAGCTAATTACATATGGAAAGGACTTTTGGAGGGATAATGATCAAATTATCAAATTTTTTGGTGTTGCCCCCTTTTTTTCCAGCCACTTGATGGTTCTATTTGTTCATCAACAAATGGATTGGAGAGAAATTTTGAGTATGGGTTGGAGAGATGAACAATCAGTTGCTCTTGGGAGTAATTCTCGACTAAGACAAGGGTAGATTTTGAGACACAAGTTTGCTAGTTGGAGGAAGACTAGCCACCTTACATATGGAGTTACTCTCGTTTAGGAGAATTGGTTCATCACTTCTTGTCAAAGGGGTGGTATTTTTCAGTTGGAGATTGCTCAAGTGTGTTTTGCAATCACTTTTGAAGTGTTACCTTGCAACTTAATGCTCATCTCACATGCTCACACTCAGGAATTTCATTGGTGCTATTATTTTTCCTTGTGTAGAGCTCTAGAATTAGATTGTACTATGTTGATCCCAGCCTTGAACACTGGTGATTATTTGTTTCTTCACACCTTTCCTACTCTCCAAATTCATCTTATGGAGGGTTGTGATGTAAACTTTGATAGTTTACTCTCATCGTTGGTTCAGGACAACGAACTACCACATGCTTTGATTCATCATTCTGAGACTCATGGGGTTGGAACTATGAAGGTTTTATGTAGTCTTCATGGTTGTATCAGTATAATTTAGATGAGGCATAGTAGCTCCATGAGGAGTTATGAGTATGATTTTGTTGTGCTCTTGCAAAGGATTGCTTTCCTCTTTGCAAGAAGATTTGGAGATGTCACATTTGCAGTCGTGGCTCTGTTAGATACCTTATGGAGATATGCTGAGGA